>CAWUFW010014430.1:356536-413766 GCA_963921515.1 Calotriton arnoldi
TTGAGCCTCGCACAGATCACAGACCTTTAGAGGATTTGTTTTTCTAATAAAAAAACAGAGCTATTGATTGTTTTGTTACATGAATATGTAGACTCCAGGGATATTCTTTCAACATAAGGTATGTGCCTGGCGTGAAAGAATGTGAATGTGGATTGTCTTTTGAGGCTTTCAGTAGAGGGAGAGGGTTATGTGAAGGATGATAAGTGGTTGGTAGCTGTTATGGAGTGTTTGTGGTCTATTTAAGTGTCCGCTGCTGAAGGGCAAGTATTCTGTTGTACCGATCGATTATTACTCCAAATTGCTGGAGGTAACATTCCTGAAAGAAAGTATTGCTGCCAATCTAGTGAATTTTGTGAAGATATTTTTAAGAGGGAAGGATATCCTGTGGAAGTAGTAACTCACCACTTGCACCAGTTAGTATCTGCGGGGTGAGGGGTTTGAAAGATTTCTGAAATTTTAGGGAATACATAGCTGCCAAGGTTTCAGATTGCTTATGTGTGACATTTTCATAATTTCATTGACTATGAGTGACATTTTCTCGCGAGCAAAATCAAGAAATGAAGACAAGGGCAACATATAAATATCATAGATCACACCCATTTGAGCAACAAGAAACTCTTACAAGATCTTAAAACTGCTTTAAAGCACCAGAAATGGAAGGGCACTAACCTAGTAAAAAGCAGTAACTCACAGCTAATCCTCATTAAATACAGTTTTGAGAATATGCATGGTTCATGTTCTTTCGTGAAAACTGTTACTAAACAAAACGCTAATCTTGATCCAGCACTCCATTATTCACAAGAGTGATCTTGACGTTTTTATTGGTGCATGAAAACTCTTGAGAAAAACAAAAACAGGAGTAAACCCGTTAACCCAGTTGAGACCGGGTAAGTATTACAACAATAAAACAGCGTCTCAACAGGTATATCAAGCGGGGGGACTGTTCAAAGGGTGTATCAATCACACAGCACAGGAAAGGAACGAGGGAGACCAATGAGGGTGGAAAGGTTGTTATTTGCACATAGAGGCACAAAAATCAACTAAATTGCAGTAACCATAACAACCAGATGTGCACTGGAAGTGTTGTAGTGAATAAACGGCGCAGTGACACATGTGATTAAGAAACAACGTGAGGCGGCGAAAAATTATAATGGTAATCAGTGTAGGTCAAACAAAAGTATTTACAATCACAAACATAATTCCATTATTTGTGAATGACCCTTTGGTTGCCGCAATTGGCGTTGTAGAGTCGACGGCGTTTTGACCTCTCTAACTCAAGGTCATCATCAGGACGATGGTTACACGATTCAATTAAAGTGCTGGGATGTCGTCAATTGTGGAAGGTCCTACGTCAAGGGGGAAGAGCGTGTTGAAAGCGTTACTGCGTTACTGCAATTTAGTTGATTTTTGTGCCTCAATATGCAAATAACAACCTTTCCACCCTCATTGGTCTCCCTCGTTCCTTTCCTGTGCTGTGTGATTGATACACCCTTTGAACAGTCCCCCGCTTGATATACCTGTTGAGACGCTGTTTTATTGTTGAAAACTCTTGGACACACAAATAATTCTGCCCACAATTGTCACACTTGTAGGAGTGTGATGGTCAGTAGTTGCGTTGCAACTATCATTGGCAGCATAGAAGGGGCAATGGGTGGTGCAAGCTGCTGTGGCCTCCTGACGAGAGCCCTGACACATTTAATTTTTTACAACAAAAAAAAGTTACTTTTACAGAATAGGGTTTTTGATGGGAAGTTCCTCGCTGCATGCCTGTTGTTTTTAGGTCTTGCCTAGGCAGCGCATGCGCTGTCTCTCCGAGACATAAAGTAATCTATAGGTTGAGTGAAACTCCGCCTATTGGCAGCTAATATGTCCTGCTGCTCGCCCTTTGTTTAACGTTGGCATACCTTTTGTTTGCTGGGTTTTTATTGGCTGTTGATCCGATACTGACTTCCGTTTAGTCCGGAAGCAGCAGCGCCTAAGTACTGTTTTCATCCGCTTTTCTGTTTGATGTGTGTTTCAGGGGAACTTTGTTTTACGTTTTTGGCAGCCCAGCATGCTGAGTTGCAGTTAATGGTTTCGCTTTCTGGCCGCTTCATTTACGGTTTATTTTATTTGCGAAGTGGGCTCAGTGTTAATAAAAGTAAGGTACAAGCCTTCGCTTCCTCATCCCTTAAAACCGCTTTCTGAATACGGCCAGGCGCTTCCCCCGGCTGGACTTTATTTAATTAAGTTGTGGAGCGGGAGACCTGTGTATAAAAGTGAGGCACTCGCCCGCTTCTTCCGACTTCAAAATTGCTTTGTCAGTACGGCCGGGTGCTTTTTGGCAGCTGCGCTTTATATTTAATTAAGATGGAGGAAGCGGGCGAGTGCCTTACTTTTATTAACATGACGCCCGAATCACAGTTTAATTAAACATAAAGCGCAGCTGCTATAAAGCGCCCGTCCATACTGACAAAGCGATTTAGCTGGTAAGGGGTTCAGTGACTTAATTGTAATGTGGTGCACCAACAGCACAACATTACGCCCCAGCAGCTAAAATATGTGCGCTGCTTGTATTTTTTTATTTCCCCCTGTATGTGTTTTTTGATTTTTTTAAAAATACATTCTCCTTCAATATATCACAGTGGTCGTATATAAATGTAATAGTGGTTTGAGTAAATTTAATTGCACGTTTTTACTCAAACCGTCTCTGAAGGATCGTGTTTTAAAATCCCCTTCCTTTCACTTTGCCGTTTTCGTTCTTCTCTTTCCAGCAAGTCGCGGCTATCCATTAAATGAAGGGAGTTCTTGTCAGCGGGGAGGCAGCTTGAACCGGCTTCCACTTTGTGCCTCCTCCGCCCCCGAGAACTCCCTTCATTTAATGGATAGCCGCGGCTTGTTGGAAAGAGAAGAACAAAAACGGCAAATGTATTTAAAAAAAAATCAAAAAACACATACAGGGGGAACTTCACTTGCTATTTATGCGGTGATGTTTCATGACAAGATGGACTCCTTGTCAGTTGGAGACACCCTGGGCCATAGTGCCAATATCGGCAACACTCAGTTCTCATACAGCAACATACATAAATAAACCACACGACACCATTTTAGTGGAGAAATTTTGCTGCAGGTTTATTTGCATAACCAATATGCCAACATGGTGGGTTATCTTACGGGCGATCCCAGGGCAGGACAGCCCCTATGCCGCCTGCCCGTCTGATGAGCCAAATTGCACCGCGGCCGTCGCCAATCGGTGGTTACCATTATTGGGAGAGGCCACCTCTCCCATCAGTGGACCGCCAGTCCACTTCCTTACTCACGCCCCCCAACAGGTGGGCGGAGCGTTCCAGGCAGCCCTCGGTTGCTCAGACCCACAACCGCCCGTAGGGTAACGGGGCGCCGTAGTTCTTCCAGGGGACACGATAAGACATCCCTGGGTATCCTTGGCTTAGCACCCTTGTTGTGCTGCTGCAATATAGTACCCTTCTGTACCTTGCAGACTCTGGATCGCCCTGTAACTCCTCCACAGCTCTGGGGGTGGCCACCGTCACCACCAGGGCCCCCACCAAGGCAGATATTCCTACCTACAGCCTGTTGCTTCCAAGGCCTCCCCAAGGCCCAGCAAAAATAAGTCCATGCCTACCCTTGCGAGGTGAATCCCATCCACTTCCCAGCATCCAGTAGACTTGGCATGAAGATAACCATGCCTGATGAAGCCAAGATCCCCTTTGCTCCGTGACTTTATGCCTGGCACTGTTCACTCTCCTACATGAGATCTCAATGGCGTCTCCAGATCGGGCTCCTTGCCAAACTGGGCGAGGTAAAAATTTCAGACCACCGCAGTTCACATGCCCCTAGCTGAATACTCAACTGACACATGATGTCCCTCATGTCTTGGAGCAGTACTCTCCTCCCCAGAGTCGTCAGGTCATTACCTCCCAAGTGTATGACCAGAATAGGAGGTGGACCGATCCCTCCCCAAGTCTCTGCTGCAGCTTCCTCATCAGCTCGTTCCAGCGCATACCCAGGTAACCTAGCCACGTTATCTCCGTGGCGGAGAAGCCATGTCACCACTTTCTTATCTCAGCCCACCGTGCCACTCTAACGATGCTTTAATGGCCAATTACCAGACCTCGGTTCCTGGTAAATAAAGAGATGTTGTTTTTGAAAACCAAATATATTATAACGTTTATATTCAATAATCTACAATTGCACAACAAAACCACAACACTGCAACATCATTTGGCAATCCGGGCCAAAACCGTACACCTTTAAACACCTGTCGGTTGCCACATAGTACCTAAGAGTCCTCTCGCCATATCCTTCCGCTCAAGGCCTTATATATCGCGTGAACCCCTGTCGTTGTGTTTCTGACTGTAGTGTTTGCCTGTCCACATCCGGACCTTTCAAGTAAACCAGCCGAACCAATCGCAGGACCTCCTGCTAAGACACAACACTACATGGCCATTGACGTGCCAACATGTGTCCAATGAGATTACACTATTCAAAGGCTTTAATGCATCAGCCAGACCCAAAGTGGAGTCAAGCAGAAGGTCTTAGTATGGGACAGACTGGAGGAGGTATATGTGTGGCTAATGCAGGCCCAAAGATCTGTGCAAGTTGCTGCTGCATCACCATCATGCCAATGGCCCTGAGTATCAGAAATTGGTGATGTTGTGATACAACTTATGTAAATGTGGGCAGTGCTAAATCCGTCAGTTCAAGCTCAAGCACAGGCATCCTTGCAGATCGAGACAACGTATCGATTCACACGCCTGCTCCTCTATTGCCGAAATTGTCCCCGCCTGCTGGCCCCTGTGCACCTAAGTGTTAAGTATCTTGCGCCGATATCCAAAGTCCCCTCCTTTGCCAGGTTGCTGGTACTGCACGAGCACTCTGGCCGAGTTGTAATAGTGTTTGCGTCAGTATTCAGGGAAAGTGACTCGTGTTTTCAACATTGGAACTCAGCAGCAGCTCACTAATATTAATGCCAATAATGTATGACCCCCCACCACTTCTCATTTTGAGGTCCTGTGCCACCCTCTGCGCATTTAGAGCGTTTCTGCTTGTCCCTTAGATGTGAAGCCTGTACTCTGAAGTATCTATGTAAAGAACTGGTCCAAATGAAAAGCGCTCCTTCACCTTCGGGTAAAGTTTGCGCTCTAATAGTCACATTCAATGAATCCATGACTGAATAAGCGAATTGGTTGCTCTTTGTTACCCCCACCCCCGGACAAACTGTACAGTATAAGATGACCACCAAATTATGCCTTTATTTGTATAACCGCCTGACCCGGGGCTGCAATGCCACATAGCATTGACCCCCCAGTGCAGGGCCCGCGACGACACCGCAGAAGAGGAGCCAGTAACACCGATTTGGTTGGGCGCCCATGGCATCCAACAACTTCACCTGACCATGAATCGGCCGCGGGCCTTAAACCCATGCCGCTCCCCACTTTGGTAGGCGGCAGACAACCCAGCGGCCTAATGCACCAGTCCGGCCCGTAAAACAATTGCTTCGTTGTGACCTTCACACACTGGAGACTCAGCCCGGCAGGGCACCACCAGGCCCCCCTGGTGTTGCCCGCTCCCTCCACACCGGATGCTTGCGCTGCAAGCCGACGGGCCACCGCACCAAGCCTCACTCCGGTGAGTCCCCCAAAGAAAGTACATGGTCACAAGAAGATGGGCCTCACCCCGGTTCCCCAGCTGCTACCCACTCCAACAACAATTCCAGCACCACGCGTCCGAAGCGCAAACCCCGCCAAGCGTGCGATGCCGAAAGCCCCCTACCTCCGCCGGCACTCGAACACCTCTCAAGGACGAGGTAGCCCCTCTAGGGCAACATCAAAACTGCCAGGCAACTGGTCCGCGAACCTGTCCCACCAGGGAGCCCGTCCCGATTGGGACCACTCCCGCACTGGCCACCTCCCCCGCAGCATGGTGGAGGCTGCACACGGCGGGGCGGCCTCTCCTGCTGCCAACCGTGACCACTCCTAGTGCTCCCAAGGGATGTGGGAACGAGCCCCGCAAGATAACTGTTTTTTTCGACCCTACTTGAGGTGAATCTAAACGGAGGCCATAAAAGGGGGTATAATGGTGATTTTAGTCTTCAGCTGATAATTCATTGACAATTCCAAGTAATATTTCACTGCATCCCTTTCTTCAAATGTTTGTCGACGTTAACCTACACAGAGTAGCTGGCCCTAAGCACGCCAGGCTCTCTTGCCCTTCAACTAAAGCGTTAAACACTCAGAGCAACCGCTCCAGGGAGGGACAAAGAAGTCACATGCAGACACTCCCGCTGGGCTCTCCACCATGTGAATCACAATGGTCGCAGCGAAATGCTTGAAGCACGGAGACGTCTTAGGAAAAGCAGGAAGGCAGTGCACACGAGGCACACTGTGAGACGTCAGAGAAAGTATATTGTTCAAACCATAGACACCACGATGCCTTGGACAATCCCCCAAAGGTCAACCAAGATGGAAGGACTGGATCACAGGTACCTAAGCGGAAAATCCGGTGTTAGTCCCAACACCACCGTGGAAGAGCACTGCAGAATGCAGGCACTACCGACAGACCACCGGGCACGCCTAATCCAGTTCCCACAAAACAACATCTCAACGTGACAATTACAGAAAGACATACACCTGGCAATGGCCACAGAGGGACTCTTCTCTCCCAGGGTTTCCCCGGTGGATCAAAGGTGGAAAACCCCGCTCTGCCTCCTTCACTGCCTCCGATGTAACCGGAAACAAACTCGCCTTTCGGCCCTCTACAGCTCAACCTAGGAGCGAGTCCACTTCACACAAACATGCCCATGTCCTGAATCACAGGACGCCGAGCCGACGGGAAGCTCGAAACAGCCCTCCCGGCTCAAAAGTCGGAAGTTCCCCCCACGCCACCACCTCACGCGCACCCTCCATGTGCACAAAATACAACAGCTCGGCCACCAAACTCCTGTGGGGCCACTACACGCTGTACAAGCCCAGAAAAGGTGCACTCAAAGGGGGCAGCCACCTACCCTTCAAAGCTGCCACCGGGCGAATCTCAAAGTGCCCGAAACCGAACGTGCCTTGACTTAAAGGGGGATAGGGCGGGAACCCACACGCACACAATTCCACACCTGCGACCAACTCCGTCCCGGGACCAACGGACGGACACCGGGCACAATGCCCAGGAAAACAACTGCATGTGCAGCGTGCGCATCCTAGCACATGCCCAATCCCCCCTGCCGTGCACACCACACGGGCAACAGGCCTAGGAGCCCCAACTCACCCCAACCAGATGACGCCCGCGGAACCTCCGGGACTCGAAGACATACGGCAGACGGCGCGACCAAACAGCGAGATGGGAGCACATTGCACCCAGAGAACACTGAATACAGTTAATCATAGAACTGTGTCGGTGTATAAAACATATTACAGCTGTGGGACAGCAGGTTCCAAGAGTTAGGCCAACTAACTTTTTTTTTTTAATTTTTTTTTTATTTAACATCCGCGTTCAGCACGTTTGGTCCCGCCCGGTGGCGCCTGCAGTCCGGGCGCTAGGCCCCAGCACATCGAAAGCATTGCTGGGTTCGGACTCACTGCACTGCCCCTGGGCCGGAGAATTAGCCCCGGAGGGAGGCCACAAGGGACCTTCTAAACAAACACAAACACGCGCTCATCCTCCCCCCACACAAAATACAATGGCTCCGCCCCCAAACTACTGCGGGGAAGCTACACGCTGGACTCCATCGAGACCAGAGGACACACGAAACCAAGGAAGGTGCACTCACCGGGGCCAACCGACTACACTTCAAAACAGCCTCCAGTCCAAACCCAAAGTGCCCGTATTGCTGTTATACAAAGCTGCTGGACCGTATTTAATTCCGCCTGGGCTACATACAGTGCGTCGCACTACCGAGTTTCAGATTACCATACAGCGACCTCTGCTCATCATCATGCTTCCTATCTCACCAAAAAGAAAGCGTTTTCGTTATCGCCCTAATGGAAAACACTGCATCGCTTGCCCCCGCGATGACCTGGCAACCTCAACTAATTACTTAGTATAAATTGCTCGAAATCAACTAAAGATGTAAAGAATCCTTAGCACTTAACCAATTTTTGAGCAGCGTAGGTTTCTTTTCAACAGTTTCCCTTTGGAGTGAAGGACAGGGAAACAGCTAATTCAAAAGTAAAACGAAACCTTTTAGCTACAGCAGTCTTAATGAGCATCGCACCGTACGTCGGATGCAGAGCCTTCCTGCCGCGCCCCCTGGACATTGGTCCGGCACCCAGACCTACGGACCCTCTACTAGACTGGTCCCAATAGAGGAAGGTGGTCGCCCCAGTGCGTCGCAAACAACAGACACCCAATCCCGGGACCAAAACAGACACCACGCAGCGATGGCCGGAAAGGGACTGCCTGTGCTACAACAAAGGCCCGAGGGGCCATCCCATCGCAAGAAACTCACCGCGACAGACACCACTCGGTCCCGGGAACGCGACGACGCAACACAACCCAAACAGCGAGATGGGTAGCGGTCAAGAGACCGTACAGTGGGCGGGGGAAGGTTTTTGTACCCCTGTCCCCCTCCCACGGCCGGAAGTGACGCGTCCCGCAGACCCCCTGGTCCCTAGCCCAGGGAGCCTAGACAGCAGACTTCTGTGCCTTCCTGTGGCACTAAGGCGGCCGCCCTGTTGGAGGGTCCCATACGGGGCCCCCCTGGGCAGCCTTGGCAGTCCTGGGGGTTAAATTAGCGACTTAGTGCATTCTGGGGGTTGTAGTCCTAGTCCTCGTGTGTACATGTTAGTCTGAGGTTGTAGGTTACAGGAATGAAAGAGTAGTCAATGTGAAGTAAAATAAAGATTAATGGCAAGGCCGGGTGGGGGTTTGGTGGGTGGGTGGAATATTGGGAGTAGACTCGAGGAGTGAAAACAAACCACATAGAAAAAAGTACAGATGAAAAATAGGAGTAACTGTGACTGCATTTGTGTAGCGCTTCATAACCCCTGCCAGGCTACAAAGCGCTGTACTGTAGTTTGGGCTAGTGCTTGCTTTGAAGGTTATTTGCTATAAAATCGATGTGGTGTTGTGTGTGAGTGACCAGAGGGGCGTGGGGCTCTGATACTGTTTTACGTTGTAGCATAGCTGCCAACTTGCAGAAGAGACTCACAGTGTGAGGAGGAAGTGGGGCCTACGAGGCACTTTTGAACCCCAACCCCCCTCTTCCCAAACAAAAACAAGCACTTGCAATGCAATAGGTCTCGCATGTTTGCAAGTTTAAGCTATTGGCATTGTAAATGACAATGCCTTTTATTTATGTTTTAAAAACGAAAACAAAAATAAAAGGCATTGTCATTTACAATGTCAATAGCTCAAACTCACGTAAATGCGAGACCTATTGCATTGCAAATGCTTGTTGGCACTGTTACTGGACTCGGTACAGCCGTTCAGATGGTTCGTGTGGGGGTGGTTTCACATGATGCTGGGCGAAAACGGTCACTCCTGCTTAGCCCCATCACGCCAACTAATCATCGCTCACTTACAGCGGCCTAGTTTTTCCTAGACGGTAAGGCGCACTCAATCGCTGCCGTTATCCAAGCTGCTGAATCCTTGTAAAACACAGGTAGTAGAACAGGCACCACTGCATGCGCTAGCGCTATTAATACAATTTAAAAGCACATGATTTTGCAGAGAGATACCTCACGAGGCACAACTTACTTAGTTTGCGACGCAACTCTTCATACGGGTCGCATCTCGCCGCAAGGACCTCCGCCGCAACAAACACCAGCCAGGGCATGACTGTGTGGCTCAGCAGCAGCTACATGGGAGGGGCTGGTGTGCTGAGGAACAATTCCAATGGATGCCACGGTCCGTGCAAGGGCCAGCTGAGCTATCAGACGGGTCCATCGCTTGTTTGATTAAATAACCGCGGCACAGCTTGGTGATGGTGTGAGCAGCGCCTGCCATTGCCACTGCCTGCAGCCTGCCACTAGTTTATCCCAACTACAGCCACGAGCCACCTACTCACCACTCGCGCTGCAGCGTCATAACGTATAGTCATTAATCAAGCTGCGGCGGCGGGCGCGTGTTAGTGAATTCTATTACATTGTAGCAGCTTATAGCTGCAGACTCGCCCCCAAGCCTGCCGGAAGCAGCGCGCCATGCACACTGCCACTCCAGACCAGCTTTAGTTTTTCAGTAATGGTGCATGATTTACCTAGCGCTGAGGAGGCCTATTATGCGTGACTTCGCATTTCAGTGCGGTGATGCGGACCACCACACTGAAATGCGTTAGTCTAATGCCTGATGCGTGCCACTTGGCAGGGCTGGGAATAAATTATCACCGAACAGCATTATATTATCCGCATGAGAGTGGAGTTGTAGAGCGCTTTATTAGAGTGCTAGGTAAATGTGTGCAGTTCGCTGTGCGGAGTGGTTTAAATTGGAGGCAGGAGGTAAAAGAAATGTTGTTGACTTACGAACCACCTCTCATTCTGCTTAAACTCCTTTATTGAAAGGAAGGGTGCCCCGCACAAGAGTTACACAGAGATAGTCGTGCTGTTGTGAAAGTACTTACAAAGGCGAGGGTAAAGTGCAAGCAAGACTGTTATGTGGCAGGCATAATGACAATCTACAGAAGAAAGTTGACTTTTCCTTCCCCTCCATCCCAAAGTGTCCTGTTCTAGAAGATTCTAGTGACCAGTGAGAGGAGGTGTCAGATTCCTCCTTTGGTAGTTTGCCTACAGTTTCCCTAGATGAGCCCCTCATCCTGCCTAATCAGCTTCACTAGGACTTTGGCCTTCTGTCTGCATCTTCTAACACATCTGCACCTGAATTGCTTTAAACCAGGTCAGGGAGAGCTCCTGCTAGTTATGCTGCTCATATGTGCTGACTGTGCAGCAGTCAAGCAGTCTTTGATTAGAAGAGCCCCTGAAAATGTTGACTGTGCTAAATGGAGAATGTTCTGCTCAGGTGATCAGAATTGCCCAAACTGATGAGTACTTTGTTCCAGGTTCCCTGGAACTGCAGAGTTCTAGGGTCAGACACTGCTGAATGTTGTCTTCTAACCAGATTTGGCACTGAGGGGGTTATTAGAGTTCTGCGGCATGGGGACACTGCTATAAATTGGCGATGCTCCTGCCCTGCCAAACCTGTGGTTCCCCCATCCTATTTAGAGCACAGGGAATCTCTGTGTTTACACTGGCGTACCCTCCTCTGGCTCTGCCAGGAGACACGTCGGTCGGCACCTGAGGGTCCGAGGCAACCATCACTCATTTTTCCCACCTGGTACTGCGTAGGAGGAATGCCAGTCAGGGTTTGGAAAACACACAATGTTCTCCATGGCAGCGAGAAAGATCCCTGCACATCAGAGCTACTTCTCTTTTTGTTTTAAAGAAGCAAACTGCTGAAAACAAAAAAAAACATTTCTGAGTGGGTGCTTGAAACATATTGCCTATTTGGCAATTTTTCACTGCCTGCAGCCGTGGCTGTGCTGAAAACACTATGATCGCTGTCTGTTTAGTTGGGATTGTGAGAAACTGCCCTCTTTCTGCATGGTTGCCCCACTTTTTTCTCTGAATTGCTGATGTGCTTTGACTGAGTGTGCCCTGGGCTCCTGCTAATCAGGTACCCAGGGCCTATGTTCTTTCCCTAAAACTGCATTGAAGCCTAAACCCAATTGGCATCTCTGGCCACAGGTCAGCCCCTGGTAAATGATACCACAGGTACCCAGGGCACTGTGACCAGAGACGGTCCCCAAGGGCTGCAGCACTTATTGTGCCACCCTTGGAGGCCCTGTACCCTGACACTCACACACTGCCTTTGCAGGCTGCGTGTTTTGGTGCAGAACAAAGTGAAGAGTCGACATGGCACACATCCTTGTGTGCCATGCCTACAACCCACTGCCACCAGTCACCCGTCTAGCTGGGTGCCCTATACCAGTGGTGAGGGTACAGGTGCATGAGCCCTGTACCCCTACAGTGTCTAAGTCCATTCCTAGACATTGTAAGTGCAGTGCTGCCATTAAGAGTATATGGTGCTGGGAGTTTGTCATTACGAACTCCACAGCACCATAATGGCTACACTGAAAACTGAGAAGTTTAATATCAAACTTCTCAGCACATTAAACCCACACATGTTCAAAATTAAATCTGGAACAGCCCCACAATACTTGCAATCTTTAGCCCAACTCTATATACCTTCTCGTCCTCTGTGCTCTGCCGGACGGTCGAAATTCACTATTCCTAGAATCAAACTCACTCGGATGTGAGGTAGGTCCTTCTCTTTTCTTGGACCCGCCCTATGGAACTCTCTTCCTATCTCATTACGGGAGGAAACCGTTTTTGGCAGCTTCCGTAGTAAAGTGAAGACGTGGCTATTTATTCAGTGATTTTCTCATTTCTCCCTTCCCTACCTGGCTGGCGCCGGGAAACCCCTTCTGGTAGCTGTGCGCCTTACAAATTTAAATAACATAACATAACATAACACTGATGCCAGTGTGGGATTTAATGACAAATGCACACAAAGGGCATCTTAGAGATGCCCCCTGAAAAACGACCTACCACTAGTGTCCAGGCTGAGTGGCTGCTTTCAGCTGCCACCACCAGACATGTTTCTGAACCCCTGGGTCGAGAGCCTGCTGCTCTCGGGGGCCTGAAACAATACACATCCTGTGACGAGGTGCCAAGCCTCCTCATCCAGGATGGGCAGGGTTCACGAAGGGGAAGCTTCAAAGGCTTGCCACCTTTGTGAGCTTCCCCAGGCCACTTGCTGCTTTCAGCAACTGGTCCCCACTGGTTCTGACCCCCACTTCGTGCGTGAGAACCGGCGGGAAAAACAAGTGAGGAAGAGAGTTGTGCCCACCTCTGCCAACTCCACCCCTCAGGTGGGGGAGGCGAGGTGAAGCACAACTCTCAGTTCCCACCATCTTGCAGATGGGGGGACTCAGCCAACCAGGGAAAGGCTTATGCCCCCCTCCCACTGGAGGGTGGCATAATAGGGGGTGTACCCTCCCCAGGGAAGGGACCCATTGGTCCCAACCTTTTTATCTACCTGTAACGCCCCTAAATCTAGTATTTAGGGGCAACCCTGAACCTTGCTTCCTCAGACAAGAACCTGCAAGAAGAAAGAAGAAGAAGGACCGAACAGCCGTGCCGAAGCTAACAAGAGGAGGACGCCCACTGACTTGGCCCCAGCCCTACCGGCCTGTCCCCACCTCGAACCTGCTCCAGCAAAATCCCGGTGTGTCCTGCAGCCAGCAACCTCGCCAAACCCGGAGGACCTGTCTGCCTTCAATCCCAAAGACTCTGTCTCCCGTGAACACCGGATTTGTTCAAACAATAGACTCCAGTTCTGCAAGGATCTGCGGGTCTGCACCACTCTGCACCCGACGCCCACAGCCTGAGTTCGAGTGGCCCAACACCAAGAGGAGGTCCCCCAGGCAAGCCTGACCCAAGATCTGGCGACCCCTGACCTGCCTCAAGCCTCCAGCCGACGCCTGCAGCCTCAAACCGGAAGATCCCCCAACCGCGACCAGGAGCTGGTAAGAAGATCCGACCCTAAAAGGCACCCCTGCACCCGACACCCCACGGCCTTGGGTGGCCCAACCGATGGTGCCTAACCAACCCCCAAGATCCCAACTTACCTCTCCAAGTGGTGGTCACACCCAGAAGACCTTCGTCCCCGAGCCTGCAGTGCTTTTGCAAACCGGAGACTCCCCATTGAAAGCTACAGAGTTTCCGATGACAAAACAGCACTCTGCACCCGGCCGCCCCAGTGCCGCTGAGGGTGCATCTTTTGTGCTGGCCTAAACCCCCATTTTCCCTGAGCTTAAGTCCAGGAGCTTTGCTCCCACAACCCAGTGGCCTGCTCGTCAGCAGCCACCAACCGGAAGCCCCCTGTCCCCCATTGGATAACATTTGGCCTCAGCACTCTGTACCCGGCCGCCTTAGTGCCGCTGAGGGTGTAACAACAGTGCATCCTTGACCCTGGGGGACCCCTGAGTCTAACCCCAGAACACCAACTCCCACAACAAAGTACTTACCTTTAAACCGATAACACTATTTTCCTCCATAGGATAACATTGACTGTTTATCTGTGAAAAGTTTTTAAGTGTGGAGTTGGAAAACCTAAAGAAATTCTTTAAAATTGTACTAACTAACAAAAACGCTTTTACCTACCTGTTTACAGAAAATGTCCCAGTGCAGTATCCAGGCATTCTGCACTGTGTAAGAAAAGTAATCTCGAAAGTAACTTACCTGTAATTTTACTAAAAATCCTATGCAAAGTATATGTACTGTATTCTGAAAAGCATTGCATTATCAGTAACACTACTGTAATCAAATCAAAGTACATTTACAATTGCAATTCAAACTATATTACTACTGTAAAGTATTTATTGCTTACCTGTACCAGGATTGCTTGGTTGTAGAAAATAAAATAACTAAAAGAATATTTTTATACAAAAACTATTGGTCTGAAGTTCAGTCTTTGAGTGTGTGAATTCATTTGCTGACTGAGTGTGTACAACAAATGCTTAACACTGTCCTCTGATAAAACCTTACTGCTCGCCCACACTACCACAAATAGAGAGTGAGGTGCTATCTACTTTATCTCTGCCTACCTTTGGGGTTCCACTGGACTCTGTGCACACTATACCTCACTTTGCTATAGTATATACAGAGCCTGCTTCCTACATTGGTGGATCAGCGGTGGGATATACAACTTTGCATTTGTTGGACTACTTGGTTACCACCTGATCACACGACAGAACTCTTAAATTGTCTTTAGAATTCTGATTTTTTCAAATTGGCAGTTTGCAAAATTACTAAAAGTCTTGTTAGGGCCTTGGTTAAGTCCCTTTAGAATCTTAGAAAAATAAAAAGTCACTTTAGCTAGGGTTAGAGGGGTTAGAAATCTTTTTAACAATGTCTCAAAACAAGAACCCAGCTGTTAGTGAAAATAACCACAATGCCATAGAGGACCTGGTTGAGGAGCTTGACCGCACCCCTTACCTTCACTTGTCTTTCAAGGAGGTAAGGTCCCTATGTAAAATTAAAAACATAGTCATGGGGTCCCCATCCCACCAGACAAAAGCTCCAGGAGCTGTTGGCTGGGTCTGCTAAGGACCACCCATCTGAAAATGGTTCAGACCAATCAGATGAAGAAGAAGAGGAATGGGATGACCAGGTAGATCAACCCCCTCCAATTCATAGGGAGAAAAGGGCCCAAGTGCCCCTGACTCCAAGAACCAACCTCTCAGTACCTAGATCCCACACAGGTGGGTCAGGCACTGCTGAAGACGTTGAGGACAGCCTCAATGAGGAGGACAGCCTTTTCGCAAGGTTGACCAAAAGACTGGATCTAGAGACCAGGTGAGAGAGCAGAGATGGGCCTAGCACCCATCAATGGTGGCAGCAATTTACTTAATAAGGATAAAGAGCAACCTTATGATCCTAAAATCCCCAAAGGGATTGTCCCTAAATATGAAGAGAGTGACGATATCACAAAATGGTTCACAGCCTTTGAGAGGGACTGTGAAATGAGAAAAGTGACGAAGTCACACTGGGGGGCACTCCTTTGGGAACTGTTCTCTGGTAACTGCAGAGACAGACTCCTGACCCTTACAGGGGCAGATGCTGGGTCTTATGACCTCATGAAGAGAACTCTAATTGAGGGATTTGGACTCACAACTGAGGAATATAGAATTAGATTCAGGGGGGCTCACAAAACCCACAAACAATCCTGGATTGACTTTGTAGACTACTCAGTTAAAACACTAGATGGTTGGTTAACTGGACACAATGTGCATGATTTCAATGGACTTTACAATCTGTTTATGAAAGAACATATTTTAAGTAATTGCACTAATGAAAAGTTACATCAGCATTTGGTAGACCTAGGTCTAATTTCTGCCTAAGAATTGGGAAAGAAGGCAGACCACTGGGTCAAGACAAGGGTGACAAAAAAACCCACTGGGGGTGACCAAAAGAAAGGGGTTACAAAATCTCCCCAGGGGAAAGGTGGTGACAATCCCCAAGATAAAAAGCCTGAGTCTTCAAAAGGGCCCCAAAAACCTGAACAGGGGAGTGGGCCCCAAACCTCTTCCCAGTCCAATTATAGGTACAGGGGAAAGAACTTTGATCCTTTAAAGTCCTGGTGTAACAACTGTAGAAAGTTGGGACACTTAACTGGAGATGCTACTTGTTCTAACAAGAAGCCCCCTAGTCCTAGTACAGCTACTCCTGGTGTAGCCAGTCTCCAGATGGGATCAACAGTGTGCCAAGAGCAAATCGGGTTGCACACTGAAGCAGTTCTAGTTTAAGAAGGGGAAGTTGAGTTTGCCACTGTAGCTGTGTGGCCACCCAACTTAAAGAAGTATTTGCAATACCCTTGGATACATGGAACTAGAATAGAAGCTCTGAGGGATACAGGTGCCAGTGTCACTATGGTGAGAGATACACTGTTTTCCCATGAGCAATAATTGATTGGGAAAACTTACCCAGTCACCAATGCTGACAGTGTTACCACTAACCATGCAATGGCTATGGTGACATTAGACTGGGGGGGGGGGGGAGGTTACTGGCCTGAAACAGGTAGTGGTCTCTCCAAAGCTACCAGCTGCATGTTTGCTTGGCAATGACCTGGAAACCTCAGCATGGGCTGAGGTTGAACTGAAAACCCATGCAGCAATTCTGGATATCCCTGAGATGGTGTGTGTAAAAACGAGAGCACAGGGCAGAAAACAGGGTGAAAAAGAAGTATTAGAGCCTGAAAGTATGGCCCAACCTTCCAAGAGTAAAGGTAAGAAGACTGGGAAACCACCTTCTGTACAGCAAAAGGATCAGGACCCCGCTCCTCAGGGAGAGGACTTGGACACCCCAGAGGGAACTGAGCCCATGGAGCTTGACCCTTACTAGGTTGAATTCTTGTGCCCAGGGGGACCCTCTAGGGAAGAGCTGTGCCAGGGGCAGCAAGACTGTCCAACTCTTGAAAGCCTGAGGCAGCAAGCTGCTGCACAGGAAAAGGGAGATGTCAGTGGTACCCACAGAGTTTATTAGGAAGAGGGACTACTGTACACTGCGGCCAGAGACCCCAACCCTGGAGCAACTAGGAGAGTGGTAGTGCCTTAAAAGTACAGGGAGTTCCTCCTAACTTTAGCAAATGACATCCCCTAGCTGGGAATCTGGGCCAAACCAAAGCCTGGGAAAGGCTAGTTAGCCACTTTTACTGGCCCCAAATGTCTCAGAAAGTAAAGGAGTTTGTCAGCACCTGTGTCACCTGTCAAGCCAGTGGCAAAACAGGTGGACCCCAAAGGCCCCCTTGAAACCACTACCTGTGGTTGGGGTTCCCTTTGAAAGGGTAGGTGTGGCCATAGTGGGTCCACTTGAACTTCCCACAGTATCAGGAAACAAATTCATTCTAATGGTAGTGCCACTATGGTCATGCCACTAGGTATCCTGAGGCAATTCCCCTTAGGGCTACTACAGCTCCTACAGTAGCCAAGGCCCTCATTGGTGTCTTCACCAGGGTAGGGTTTCCTAAGGAGGTGGTTTCAGACAGAGGTTCCAACTTCATGTCTGCTTACCTCAAACACATGTGGAAAGAGTGTGGAGTACAGTACAAGTTTACTACACCCTATCACCCACAAACCAATGGCCTTGTTGAGAGATTCAACAAGACATTGAAAGGCATGATTATGGAGCTCCCTGAAAAACTCAAAAGGAGATGGGATGTCCTCTTACCATGCTTGCTTTTTGCTTACAGAGAGGTGCCTTAAAAGGGAGTAGGGTTTTCCCCCTTTGAACTTCTGTTTGGCCATCCTGTGAGGAGACCACTCTGTCTTGTAAAAGAGGGTTGCGAGAAGCTTCTCCAAGAACCCAAACAAGATATTGTGGACTATGTGCTTGGCCTAAGGTCCAGAATGGCTGAGTACATGGAAAAAGCATCCAAACATATTGAGGCCAGCCAGGAGCTTCAGAAGCACTGGTATGACCAAAAAGCTGCACTGGTAGAATTTCAACCTGGGCAGAAGGTGTGGGTTTTGGAGCCAGTGGCACCAAGGGCTCTCCAGAACAGATGGAGTGGCCCTTACCCTATCCTAGAAAAGAAAAGTGAGGTCACCTACTTGGTTGACCTGGGCACAAGCAGGACACCCAAAAGGGTTATCCATGTGAACTGCCTGAAGCTCTACCATGACAGGGCTGACATCACCATTCTGATGGTGGCTGATGAGGATCAGGAGACAGAGAGTGAACCTCTCCCTGACCTCCTCTCATACAGCCCAAAAGATGGGTCAGTGGATGGAGTTGTCTTTTCAGACACCCTCTCTGCCCAACAGCAGACTGATTGCAAGCAAGTCTTGCAGCAATATGAAAAGCTCTTTTCCTTGACCCCTGGTCAGACAAACTGGTGTACCCATGATGTGGACACTGGTGACAGTTCACCTGTCAAAAACAAAATCTATCGAAAGTCTGATCAAGTCAAGGAAAGCATCAGAGCTAAAGTCAGCTGCGTGTCTTGGTGCAGAACAAAGTGAAGAGTCGACATGGCACACATCCCTGTGTGCCATGCCTACAACCCACTGCCCTGGCATAGATCAGTCACCCCTCTAGCTGGGTGCACTATACCAGTGGTGAGGGTACAGGTGCATGAGCCCTGTACCCCTACAGTGTCTAAGTCCATTCTTAGACATTGTAAGTGCAGTGCTTCCATTAAGAGTATATGGTGCTGGGAGTTTGTCATTACGAACTCCACAGCACCATAATGGCTACACTGAAAACTGAGAAGTTTGGTATCAAACTTCTCAGCACATTAAACCCACACTGATGCCAGTGTGGGATTTGATGAAAAATACACACAGAGGGCATCTTAGAGATGCCCCCTGAAAAACGACTTATTACTAGTGTCCAGGCTGAGTGGCTGCTTTCAGCTGCCACCGCCAGACATGTTTCTGGACCCCTGGGTCGAGAGCCTGCTGCTTTCGGGGCCCTGAAACAATGCACATCCTGGGACGAGGTGCCAAGCCTCCTCTCCCAGGATGGGCAGGGTTCACGAAGGGGAAGTTTCAAAGGTTTGCCGCCTTTGTGAGCTTCCCCAGGCCACTTGCTGCTTTCAGCAACTGGTCCCCACTGGTTCTGACCCTCACTTCGGGCGGGAGAACCAGCGGGAAAAACAAGTGAGGAAGAGAGATGTGCTCACCTCTGCCAAATCCACCCCTCAGGTGGGGGAGGCGAGGTGAAGCACAACTCTCAGTCCCCGCCATCTTGCAGATGGGGGGACTCAGCCAACCAGGGAAAGGCTTATGCCCCCTCCCACTGGAGGGTGGCATGCTAGGGGTGTACCCACCCCAGGGAAGGGACCCATTGGTCCCAACCTTTTACTCTACCTGTAACGCCCTAAATCTAGTATTTAGGGGCACCCCTGAACCTTGCTTCCTCAGACAAGAACCTGCAAGAAGAAAAGAAGAAGAAGGACCGAACAGCCGTGCCGAAGTTAACAAGAGGAGGACGCCCACTGACTTGGCCCCAGCCCTACCAGCCTGTCCCCACCTCGAACCTGCTCCAGCAAAATCCTGGTGTGTCCTGCAGCCAGCAACCTCGACAAACCCGGAGGACCTGTCTGCCTTCAATCCCAAAGACTCTGTCTCCTGTGAACACCGGATTTGTTCAAACAACAGTCTCCAGTTCCGCAAGGATCTGCGGGTCTGCACCACTCTGCACCCGACGCCCATGGCCAGAGTTTGAGTGGCCCAACACCAAGAGGAGGTCTCCCCGGCGATCCTGACCCAAGATCCGGCGACCCCTGACCTGCCTCAAGCCTCCAGCCTATGCCTGCAGCCTTAAACTGGAAGGTCCCCCCAACCGCGACCAGGAGCTGGTAAGAAAATCCGACCCTAAAAGGCACCCCTGCACCCGATGCCCCACGGCCTTGAGTGGCCCAACCAACCGTGCCTAACCAACCCCCAAGATCCCAACTTACCTCTCCAAGTGGTGGTCGCACCCAGAAGACCTTCGTCCCCAAGCCTGCAGTGCTTTTGCAAACCGAAGACTCCCCATTGAAAGCTACAGGGCTTCCGACGACAAAACAGCACTCTGCACCCGCCCTCCCCAGTGCCGCTGAGGGTGCATCTTTTGTGCTGGCCTAAACCCCCATTTGCCCTGAGCTTAAGTCCAGGAGCTTTGCTCCCACAACCCAGTGGCCTGCTCGTCAGCAGCCACTAACCAGAGGCCCCCTTATCCCCCATTGGATAACTTTGGGCCTCAGCACTCTGCACCCGGCTGCCCTAGTGCCGCTGAGGGTGTAACAAGAGTGCATCCTTGACCCCGGGGGACCCCTGAGTCTAACCCCAGAACACCAACTCCCACAACAAAGTACTCACCTTTAAACCGAAAACACTATTTTCCTCCATAGGATAACATTGACTGTTTATCTGTGAAAAGTTTTTAAGTGTGGAGTTGGAAAACCTAAAGAAATTATTTAAAATTGTAGTAACTAACAAAAACACTTTTACTTACCTGTTTACAGGAGATGTCCTAGTGCAGTATCCAGGCATACTGCACTGTGTAAGAAAAGTAATCACAAAAGTAACTTACCTGTAATTCTACTAAAAATCCTATACAAAGTATATGTACTGTATTCTGAAAAGCATTGCATTATCAGTAACACTACTGTAATCAAATCAAAGTACATTTACAATTGCAATTCAAACTATTTACAAACTGCATTACTATTGTAAAGTATCAATCACTTACCTGTGCCAGGCTTGCTTGGTTCTAAAAAATGAAATAACTAAAAGAATATTTTTATACAAAAACCATTGGTCTGAAGTTCAGTCTTTGTGTGTGTGACATCATTTGCTGACTGAGTGTGTACATCAAATGCTTAACACTACCCTCTGATAAAGCTTTACTGCTCGACCACACTACCACAAATAGAGAGTGAGGTGCTATCTACTTTATCTCTGCCTACCTTTGGGGTTCCACTGGACTCTGTGCACACTATACCTCACTTTGGTATAGTATATACAGAGCCAGCTTCGTCCAGGGATCTCTAAATATGGTGGGTGGTCCTTCACCAGAGGAACAAAGGCCATAGCCTCGAATGACCTGATGGGCCATTGTGCCACTTGCTATGGTCTAAAAGACCTCACAAATCTGGATCAATGTTACTGCTGGAACAGCCCTGACTGCTGGGAAACTGGGCTTTTTAACTGCACTCTTCAGAGGAGAACATTTCCAGGAAGAGTTCTTCAGCTCAGCTGCCCAAGGACCTTGGGAGCTATTTTGAAGTCTGAATTGCCCCAGCACACCCGGCTTCTGGGCAGGAAAAATGTAACACCAACAACTGTCTCAATTGCTCAAGGTCCAAGGGAGGGATCTTCATTTACAGCATCTTGCGGTGAGCTCTTTAAATCTGCCACCCAGCTGTCAGCATCCATATCCCGACAGCTGTGGGCACCCTCAGCACTGGAAAAATCCAACTGTGACTAGCAGTCTCTTAGATATAGTGCTTTTTAGATCAAAGCTTACCACACAGTGCAGCTGTCTTATTGTGAAAGACTTATTGTGGACATTTTGAAAACTTCCTTGGAAATGCATTCCACCCATTGTTTACCATTGGCTTTGTGGTTTATAACTCACATTTGTTTGCTTTCTATTTGCTGGCATTATTTGTTTTAGGCTGTCCAGCATATCTTTTCCCCTCCCTTGGAGCAGAGCCTGTTTACCATTTCTCCTTTCATTCTTCCATGAGTGCTCTCTTTCTGTAAACAGGCTTTTAAATTTGGTTCTTATCTTGTCCCATTTGCTGTGCATTTGGTATGCATTCAAAGACAGAGGTCAAACATCAGGCTCTGTTTTCCGAGGGAACTTGGGGGCATAGGTACAAGCCCCTATCGCCACCACAACGTCACATTTTCTGACGTTGTGGTGGAGATAGGGGCTTTGCCTTATTCACAAGGCAGCATTAAGCCACTTAACGTGGCTTAACGCCACCCTGTGAATAACGCCATCTTTCACGCTATACTTAGCGTGAAAGGAGTGGGCAATTGGTGTTGTGGTGGGCGTTCCACCGCAACACCCATTGATTTTGACACTGCCCCATATTTACAAGGGCAGCGTAAATATGGGGCAGCGCCAAAATTAAGACTAGGGAAAACCTGGTCTGAAACAGGCACAACGAGGAGAAATGGCAAACAGCAAAAGGCCATTAATTGTTTATGTGCAGGAAGGTGACCCTTCCTGCACATAAATAATCAATAAAATAAAATTACGTTATGCAACTTCTATGTGTGCTGCATTTTGCAGCACATATAGAGGTTTCAAAATGCCATTTCAGATTGTTTATGTGCAGGAAGGGACGCCTTCCTGCACATAAACAATCTTCCCCTACAACGAACGTGTCTGCATTGGCGCTAGGCAGCTAAAATTAGCGACAGCGCAGGGGGAAATAAAGGGCTGCACAGTATCCTTGTAAATACGGCGCAGCCCTGCGTTTTGGAAGTGGTGGAGTACTGCGTTAAGCCAAGATAGCTAACGCTGCGCTCCACCACTTCCTTGTAAATATGCCCCTTGGTGTTTACTTTTCTTTCTCTGACTTCAAAGTGAGAGGATTTATGTAACAATTTTGTTGGGTACTGGGGGTAGAAAAGGAAAGGTTTTTTTCCTACATACTGCAAAATGTACATATTTTTTAATGAACTGTGCAGCTATTTCAGAATATATCAAAATTAGCAAGGAACAAATGTAGTATATTTTTTTGCAATTCTGAAGTGTGGTTGAAACAAATATTTCAATACGATCAAAACAAATCAATACACTATCCGTACGAAGGGGCAGTGGGTTATGTTATTCAAGTAAGTACAAAATTCTTTTCTTTCCTCAATGAGAGTGCTCCAAGGGTATTGTACAACGACTAACCCGCGTTGTCAAGAGGTGTGGAGAAAAATCCACACACATATAGCACATAAGAGAGTCAATATCCTGAGCAACAATCAGATAGTTCAAGAAAAAATTCATCCACCCAGTAGTCTTCACAATTGTTCTTCTTTATGCTTTATTCCGTATCTTGTTTGTATCAGTCTAAGCTTCAGTCTTCAGCAACAACAGATAGCCACAGACTAAGCCAACACATGTTTCGTCTCATGGGTATAACCAAAGACTTCATCAGGGCTAGAACAAACAAATACATCAGCTGTATTACAATCCATACAGTCAATGTCCAATAAGAAGTCACAAAGACCTCCACCAAATGTGAAGAAGGGATCCAAGTAAGTGACAGTACACTTGTAAAGCTACCTTGAATCAGTGAGTCAAAAGGAAAAACAGCATAATAGCTTTAATAAAATGTGTCCCTGGTAGAACAGGGCAAGAGGGAAAATAAAGTAACCCAAAGTGTGCAAAAAGGAAGGGAAGAAACGGGGGAACACCTAATATAAACTGACCTCATCTATATATAAAGAGGCAGAAAAGCAAACCACCTGTACACCTTGTGCACACCTTAAGTTAACAACATAACTCGAACTCACCGCCTGCAGCGATATATTTAGGAATGATAGGAGTAATAACCTCTGTCAGTAACAGCCTTCATGAGATACAAAGCAAAGTGTATCCTAAAAATAACGTAAAATGAACATAATCAACTTCTAGTCATATCAAGACATAAGCGTAATAGTAATACTAAAAGCAATAAGATTCGCATAATAAGTATATAATATCTAAAAATAGCAAACACAGCTAATAACCGTGCTATTATATCGTAAAACGTGCTATATGGGCTAATATCCAACCCTGCAGTTCATAACATTACAGATCAGTACCATATCGAGCCCGGTAACTTTTTCTCAAGCCGAAGTCCCCAATGGCCCCAATCAGGAATGGAGGTAGGCACCTCATACGTAGTTCAAGGCTGTGATAACCAAGCACAAGTATAACAGCTATAAAACTTACCTAGACGCAATAGAACTTTTCCTCGGAGAGTGCTCCGTACAAATCCCTTGTACTAACAAACACAGTGTCCAGATAGACCGTTTCTTAATTAATCATACGAGACTTCAGTGCTTTGTTCTAAAGCCCGTGTGTTTTTTATTTTACTTATTTTTGTACTTTCTTCAAACAAGATAAGACCATTATTCTCATGTCATCTTGTCGGGCCACACATATTTTTCAAAGAAATATTAAACATTCAAAACAATAACCAGTAATGTAACACCACAAAATGCAAAACAAAATTCGCAAGCACATTACATAGAACATTACACAAACAGTACAAGTGCAAGTAACCAGTCCGTGATTTTCAAATACACCTGGCGGACCCTCAAAGATAATTGTAAAGGCTCCTGCCTTTTGTCCTGCCTGTGTGTAACGCTCAGGGAATACTTTTTTCAAAGGGTGTTGTCTATAGGGGACAAAAAGATGTATGCATTCCCTCGTGGCACACCCAACTGTTTATCCCGTGAGCACAAGCCAACGCGTTTCGAACCCTGTCCTGCTTGGGGGTTCTCCTCAGGACTCGGACTTGGTGGCCTTGGTAAACTAAAAATTAAAACCAAAGAATGTGTCTTTTAGTATTGTGTCACTAAACAAATCCATGGCGTGTTGCAACAAAGACACTCCACTTTACGACACTCTATGCCACTCCACTCTCCAACACTCCACTTTACGACACTCTATGCCACTCTACGCCACTTCACTCTATGACACTCCATGCCACTTTAGTCCACTTTATGCCAGTCCACGCTAAGCCACTCTACTCTGTGACACTTTACACTTTACTTCATTCCACTCTATGCTATGCCAGTCCACTCTGCTCCACTATACAGCACTCCACTCTACACCATACCAAACTACTCTACTCTACCACACTTTCCTCCACTCTATGCCCCTCCACCATAATCCATTCTACACTACCTCATACTCCCAGCCCCCCAGTGAGGCCACATGTGTTAGACCCACACTCAAAGCCCCTACTGAGAGGCCAGATCTGTGTGAGTCGCACACTCCCTATTCATTGAGAGAGGTCATGTGTGTCAGCCTCATGCCTCTTTCAAGGAGGCTAGGGTGTCAGCCCCAGAAAGGGCCTGTTTGCCAACCCCTCACACCCACTCCCTTCAGAGAGGCCAGGTGTGCCAGCCCCACACTCCCACCCCCTTGAGAGAGGCCCCACAAGGCCCACTCTCTTCAGAGAGGCCAGATGTGTGTGCCCCACACTCTCAGCCCATAGAGAGGAGAGGCCAGGTGTGTCAGCCTCACACACCCACTGCCTTCAGAGAGGGCAGGTGTGTGTGCCCCACACTCTTAGCCCCTAGAGAGAGGCCAGGTGTGTCAGCCCCACACTGTCCACCCCCAGCCCCTTCCGAGAGGCCAGGTACGTACGCTACTGCCTCATGATGATGACATTTCAACCCTACGCGTATGTATCGACTCTTGTGGTTCTTTCTTTGATGAATTCTATATTTGATGTACCAAATTATGATTATGATGCTCCAATCAATGGTCCTGATATTCCAATCAATGGCTGGGTCATTGATGGTTTTTCTTTTATTGGAAACTCATGTGGCATTTTATGTATGTTGATTTTACAAATCATATCGTTTGTTGCTGTTAATGGGTATTGTCCATGATGTTGTTGTTCCATCACTTTTTGCTCTGATGATGAAATGTTTATGGTGATGCTTTTCATATTATGCTTATCTCATTTTTTATGTCCTGATGACTGCTTCTCAATTTGCATGTTTATTAGTTCCACTTGTTATAAACATTGCACAAATATTCGGGGTCACGGTCTTGATGCAATGTCATACAATTGTAATCCCGGGTATGGGATCTTGTTATTATTATTATTTTTATTCTGTTCTTCTCGCTTTTTACCTTATTTTTGGTTTTGCCTTGGTTGATACCATGATGCGGATGTCCTATACAGCCTTGAAAAAGCCCCGGCTTGCGGGCCACGGGTGGCGAAACACGTGTTGGCTGGGCCTTACATAATTCATCTCACTAATATCATATATGTCTTCTAATAAAAATTAGGAGTGACAAAAAAAGAAGATATGAGTTTCCAACCTCATTATTCAACGAGTACCAAAACGAGCAATTTAATTTGAACAAACAATGAATTTATTCATAATTCCACTTGTCCTGGTGCAATTCTTACAGGTACATACGACGACCCCACACCCCCTCCTCCTTCAGAGAGGCCAGGTGTGTCAGCCCCACAAGCCCACTCCCTCCAGAGAGGCCAGGTGTGTCAGCCCAACATGCCCACTCCCTTCAGAGAGGCCAGGTGTGTCAGCCCCACATGCCCACTCCCTTCAGAGAGGCCAGGTGTTTGTGCTCCACACTCTCAGCCCCCTAGAGAGAGGCCAGGTGTGTCAGCCCCACTCTGTCCACCCCCACCCCCTTGTGAGAGGCCAGGTGTGTCAGCCCCACTCTGTCCACCCCCACCCCCTTGTGAGAGGCCAGGTATGTATGACTGCTCCCCCCTCATTCAGAGAGGCCCTGTGTGTCAGTCCCACACTCCCTTCAGAGAGGCCAGGTGGGTCATCCCCACACGGTCCACCCTCACCCTCTTGCGAGAGGCCAGGTGTGAAGGCCCCCCACTCCCAGCCCATTGAGAGAAGCCACATGTGTCAGACCCACACTCAAAGCCTTTCAGAGAGGCCAGATCAGTGCTTTAAATGGACAGGTACTGTCTGGTACTGAGTACCTGCATGTCTTTAATTTGGAAGGGAGAGTCCCTGCACTTCTCAGCACTGCTGCCATACATCTGATGGGAGAGTACGAGTCATGAAGAGATGCAGTACAAGCTACTCACCCATGCATACATGGCATTACACAATGAAGGACCTTTGTAGCTGAACCAACATGTGACCTTTCACCAGCCCACCAGGAAACTCAGATCTGGATCCCTCTCCCCAGCCGCCACTCATCGCATCCACTGGACAAACAGCAGAGGCCGCTCCTTCTACCTTCTGGTGAACTAAGACCTGAAATGACCATCTCCCTGCACCTCCGAGCCTCACCATCACTCCAGCAATTCAGGACGGACCTAAAGACATGGATGTTCAACCGATAGGACAACAGCCAGCGCCTCAAGACCCTCACGGGTGAAGCAGCCGCACACTACAAATCCAGATTGATTGATTTCTTAGCAGCAAACAGATACTCTAGTTAGTGAGTAATTGCACTTCTATATTTCCATTTAAAGCACTAGGCCAAATCTGTGTGAGGCCTGGACTCCCTGTTCTTTGAGAGAGGCCATGTGTGTCAGCACCACCACCCTTCCCCCCTTTAAAGGAGGCTAGGGTGTCAGCCCTACACTCCCTTCAGAGAGGCCAGGTGTATCATCCCCACACTGTCTATCCTCACCCTTTTGCGAGAGGCCAGGTGCGAGCTCCCCCACTCCTAGCCCCTTGAGAGAGGCCAGGTGTCCCGCCCCAGACACCCTCACCCCCAGCAAAGCCCCCACGCCCCCGGCCTCTTCTCGCCCTCACCCTCCCCGCACACAATGCTGATCCGTCTATCATGACACCCGCTGCAACGTCACTGCTGAGTCTTTTAAACAAAGAGCACAGAATAAATGTTTGTTTAAAATTACTACAGTTTGACATTTGTGAGGGCTCTTTCCCTGCCCCACCCTGGACACCCGGGTCCTCTCGTAGAACCTGCTGGGCCAGTATCCGCCCCCACCGTCAAATATTAGCCTTTAGCAGCTCGACAAAAGGTGCCCCCCAGCTAAGCCAGCCCTCAACCTCATCACAAAAAGAATCAAAGGGCGGGGCCTAAAGGTCACCCAGTGACAGAAGCGGACCTGCCTCTAGGTGCTTGTTATTTTAACTGCTTTGTATAGTGCTGTGTTCCGCATTTACTTTAGCCTCTTAGCGCTGTTCTGGTTGTGGCCTGCAGTCTCGGCTGCTGTTTAGACGTCTTGCAGATGCGAGCTGCTTAGCAGCATGTGGCAGTTAGCGGTGGACAGGCCAGGAAATGTAAGGGAAGGGCCACTTGGCCTGACTGTAAGGGCCTCATTTACAACTTTTTGGTGCAGGGCAGAGCCGCAAGGCTACTTGCTGTGCTGTGCTGCCTTGCATCAAAAGGAAAGGGCAGGAATGTGCCATATTAATGAAATCCAGCGCATTCCTGTCTTTTCTGCCTGCGCCGGTGCACACATTGGTGCCTAGCGCCAACGCAGGCACCCTTGATCCATGGTGCAAGGGTGTCTGCATTGTTGACACAATTGTTTTTGTGCAGGAAGGGGCAACTTCCTGCACAAAAACAATCAACGAAGGTGTTTTCCTCCAGAATGCAGCACACATAGAAAGAGGAAAAAATTAGGAGAAATAGTTATTTCTCCTCGTTATGCCCCTCCTGGGGAGGCGCACAATTTTGACGCATTCCTAGGTTTACAGATCCTTGTAAATCTGGGCATGTGTCAAAACCCATGGGTGTTGCGTGGGAAAACGCACGGCAACGCCGATTGAACGCCTCCTTGATGTAGATTAAGGCAAGGCAGCGCTTCACACTGCCTTGCCATACTCCATATCTATGAGGCCATTGAAAGCCACGCAGGGTGGCTTTGCGTCGACTCATTGATATGATTGAGAGGCCTGCACCACCGGAGCTTCATAACAGGCCTCTTGTAAATGAGGCCCTCAGAGCCGAAATACAAGCCGAGCCAACAAGATCATTGTGATGTGAGACAGGCTGGAGGGGTGGGGGGCTGGTGGGGTACAAGAGTGGGGGGGGCAGCGTAGATTGACCCATTGGTGGCTACAGATATGGGGGCTTATTTCCAAGCCCCTTGCGGCACATTTGTGCTGCCAGATTGTCACTTTTGTGACACTCCAGAGGCGCAGTGTGCAGACCCATATCTACGAGGCCACGAAAAGCACTTTGCGTGGCTTTTCAAGGCCTCATAGATAAGGAGCTAAGCAAAGCAGCACAAGTCGCTGCCTTGCCTTACTCTGCGCCAAAGAGGCGTTCCATGGTTGTTGCGGTGGGTGTTCCCCCTGCAACACCCATGGACTTTGGCGCTTCCCCAGATTTACAATATCAGGTAAACCTGGGGCAGTGCCAAAACCGTGGGGCAGCGCCAAAACCTTGCAGCTCCCTAGAGTAGGCGTAACTAGGAGAAATGTTTAAATTTCTCCTCTTTTTGCCTTTTTACCAGTGTGCTGCATTCTACAGCACACAGAGCAAGGAAAACGGTTCTCGTAATTTCTGTGCCAGAAGGTACCCCTTCCTGCACAAAAACAATCATGTCAGCAACATGGACACCCTTGCACCATGGTGCACGGGTGCCTGCGCTGGCGCTTGACTGCAAATTGTGTGTCAGCGCAGGCAGAAAGGACAGAAATGCACTGTATCTTGTAAATAAGGTGCATTTCTGCCCTTTCAAATTGGTGTAAGGCAGCACAGTAAAATGACTTGCGGTGCTGCCCTACGCCAATCCTTTGTAAATAAGCCTATAGTGTGACAGGCTGGAGGGGTAGGGAGTGTGTGGAGTGCAAGGGCTGGGAAGTGGGGGCACAGTAGAGTGGCATAGAGAGGCATGGAGTGGCATAGAGTAGAGTGGTATAGAGTAGAGTGGGCTGGCATAGGGTGCAGTGATGTACAGTAGAATGGTGCAGAGTAGAGTGCAGTGGCATAGAGTGATGCAGAGTAGAGAGCAGTGGCGTATAGTTCACTGGGGTAGAGTGCAGTGGAGTAGAGTGGTGTAAAGTAGAGTGAAATAGGGTGCATTGGCATAGAGTGCAGTGGCATAGAGTAGAGTGGTACAAAGTAGAGTGGTGTAGAGTGCAGTGGTGTAGAGTAGAGTGCAATGGAGCAAGGTGGCTTAGAGCAGAGTGGCGCAGAGTAGAGTGGCATAGAGTGCAATGGCATAGAGTGCAGTGGTGCAGAGTAGAGTGCAGTAGCGTATAGTGCAGTGGCGAAGAGTGCAGTAGCATTGAGTAGAGTGGTGCAGAATATAATGGCATAGAATGCAGTGGCCCAGAGTAGAGTGCTGCAGAGTAAAGTCAATCAATCAATCCATCAGTATTTATATAGCGAGGTAAATCACCTGTGAAGGTCTCAAGGCACTGAAGTTGCTAGCTTCTTCATGGAGAAAGCAGTGAAAAACTAGGCAAAACCAGAAGAAAGCACTCAGAAAAACGGGGAGGAAGCAGGACGGTGCAGCAGCACGGGAGAGTAGGCCTAGGGCCTGCTCAATGGGGTCGTGCTGCGGCCCCCATCAAGTAGGTCCTGGGAGGAGGGAGGAGTGCTGGGAGGCAGTAGGCGGGCTGGGGTAAAACAGGTGGCAGGCGGGAGCAGCAAATGAGGGAAAAAACAAGGAGAAGCAGTGAAAAATGAGGGAAAAGGAAGGAGAAAGCAGTAAAAATGAGGCAAAAGCAGGAAAAGCACTCAGCAAAATGGGGGAAAGGAAGGAGAAAGCAGAGGCATAAAGTGCAGTGGCACGGAGTAGAGTGGTGAAGATTGCAGTGGCAAAGAGTAGGTTGATGCAGAGTAGAGTGCAGTGGCATAGAGCCCAGTGGCGTTGAGTGCAGTGGTAAAGAGTACAGTAGAGTGGCGTAGAGTGTGTTGGTGTAGAGTAGAGTGGCATTTAGTGCATTGGCATAGAGTGCAGTGGTATTGAGTGCAGTGGCACAGAGTAGAGTGTGTCACTGCACTTTACACCATAGAGTGCAGTGGTGTAGAGTGAAGTGGAGTGAAGAAGAGTGGTGCAAAGTACAGTGACATAGAGTGGAGTGTCGTAGAGTGGTGCAGAGTAGAGTGGAGTAACATAGAGTGACAAAGAGTGCAGCAGCCTAGAGTAGAGTGCTATTGCGTGAAGTTCATTGGCATAAAGTGCAGTGGTGCAGAGGAGAGTAGTGTAGAGTGCTGTGGCCTAGAGTAGCCTGGCAGAGAGTGCAGAGGCGTAGAGTGCAGTGGCGTATTGTAGAATGGTGCAGAGTAGAGTGTTGTAGAGTGCAGTGGCATAAAGTGCAGTGGTGTAAACTGCAATGGCATGGAGTGGTGCAGAGTAGATTATTGTAGAGTGCAGTCGCCGAAAGTGCAGTGGCATAGAGTGGTGCAGAGTAGAGGGCAGCGGCATAGAGAAGAGTGGTACAGAGTAGATTAGAGTGGAGTAGAGTGCAGTGTCATAGAGTGCAGTGATGTAGAGTAGAGTGACATAGAGGGCAGTTGCCCTAAAGTGCAGTGGCATACAGTAGAGTTGTGCACAGTAAAGTAGAGTGGTGCAGAGTAGAGTGAAGCGGCACAGAGTGCAGTGGAGTAGAGGGCAGTGGCATAGAGGCGTGTGGTGCAGAGTAGATTAGAGAAGCATAGAGTGCAGTGGAATAGAGTGTAGTGGTGTAGAGTGCAGTTGTGCAGAGTACAATAGGGGGCATAGAGTGCAGTGGCATAGAGTAGGGTGGTGTAGAGTAGAGTAGCCTAGAGAGCAGTGGCATAGAGAAGAATGGTGTAGAGTAGAGTGGTGCAGAGTAGATTAGAGTGGAGTAGAGTGCAGTGGCATAGAGTGCAGTGATGTAGAGTAGAGTGACATAGAGGGCAGTTGCCCTAGAGTGCAGTGGCATAGAGTAGAGTTGTGCACAGTAAAGTAGAGTGGTGCAGAGTAGAGTGCAGTGGCATAGAGTGCAGTGGAGTAGAGGGCAGTGGCAGAGAGGCGTGTGGTGTAGAGTAGATTAGAGAGGCATAGAGTGCAGTGGAATACAGTGTAGCTGTGTAGAGTGCAGTTGTGCAGAGTACAATAGGGGGCATAGAGTGCAGTGGCATAGAGTAGGGTGGTGTAGAGTAGGGTAGCACAGAGAGCAATGGCATAGAGAAGAATGGTGTAGAGTAGAGTGGTGCAGAGTAGATTAGAGTGGAGTAGAGTGCAGTGGCATAGAGTGCAGTGATGTAGAGTAGAGTGACATAGAGTGCAGTGGAATAGAGTAGCAGTGTAGAGTGCAGTTGTGCAGAGTACAATAGGGGGCATAGAGTGCAGTGGCATAGAGTAGGGTGGTGTAGAGTAGAGTAGCATAGAGAGCAGTGGCATAGAGAAGAATGGTGTAGAGTAGAGTGGTGCAGAGTAGATTAGAGTGGAGTAGAGTGCAGTGGCATAGAGTGCAGTGATGTAGAGTAGAGTGACATAGAGGGCAGTTGCCCTAGTGTGCAGTGGCATAGAGTAGAGTTGTGCACAGTAAAGTAGAGTGGTGCAGAGTAGAGTGCAGTGGCATAGAGTGCAGTGGAGTAGAGGGCAGTGGCAGAGAGGCGTGTGGTGCAGAGTAGATTAGAGAGGCATAGAGTGCAGTGGAATAGAGTGTAGTGGTGTAGAGTGCAGTGGTGCAGAGTACAAAAGGGGGCATAGAGTGCAGTGGCATAGAGTAGGGTGGTGCAGAGTAGAGTGGCATAGAGAGCAGTGGCATAGAGAAGAGTGGTGCAGAGTAGAGTAGAGTGGTGTAAAGTGCGGCGGCGTAGAGTAGAGTGGTGCAGAGTTGAGTGGCGTAGAGTAGGGTGGTGTAGAATGCAGTGGCACACTGTGCAGTGGGATAGAGTAGAGTGGTGTAGAGTGCAGGGGCACATAGGAGAGTGGATTAGAGTGCTGGGGCACAGAGAAGAGTGGCGTAGAGTGCAGTGGCGAAGAGTGAGTTGGCATAGAGTAGAGTGGTGCACAGTTGAGTGCAGTGGCATACAGTAGAGTTGTGCAGAGTAGATTAGAGTAGCATGGAGTGCAGTTGCATAGACTGCAGTTGCATAGACCGCCGTGGTGCAGAGTACAGTAGAGTGGCTTAGAGTGTGTTGGTGCAGAGTAGAATGTAATATGAAATTGAAATGAAATGAAATTTAGATTTGTAGAGCGCTTTACTACCTAAAGGTGTCTATGCACTGAAACTCGGAAGAAAGAACCTGGAAAAGCAGAGTAGAAGGGGGATTCAGTCAGAAAGAACTACTGGTAGAAACCTAAGTCAGGTTTTTAAGGCTTTTACGGAAAGGGCAGCATGGAATTCCACAGCCTAGCTGTGCAAGCTGCAAAGTTTCTGCCTCCCCAACTAGCTCTTATGACATTGGGTTCTTAGAAAAACGGGGAAGAAGCAGGGCGGTGCAGCAGCATGGGAGAGTAGGACTGGGGCCTGCTCAATGGGATCGCGCTGAGGCCTCCATCAAGTAGGTCCTGGGAGGAGGGAGGGTCGCTGGGAGGCGGTGGGTGGGGCTAGTGGGGAAAACAGGTGCCAGGCGGGAGCAGCAAATGTGGCAAAAAACAAGGAGAAACAGTGAAACATGAGGGAAAAGGAGGAGAAAGCACTCAGAACAAGCATTGGCATAGCCAATAGGTCTCGCTTTTGGGACCTTATAAGTATTTAGTTATGCAGCACAATATCCTTGGTGCAACAACATTAACTGTTGCATGGCTAAACACTTATAAGGTCCCAAAGGCGAGACCTATTGGCTATGCCAATGCTTGTGTTTTTTTTTGCAGCGCCACCTCCCCTCCACCCTGGCAGCAGGTGGCAGGCCTGGGTCCGGGTATGGGCTCCGGGAGTGCCAGCAGCGGTGGGCGAGGGTGGGCTGGGCAGTGTATCGCTGCTCTGGGGTCCGGCGCAATTTAAAGGTTATTTTGCACAGTAACTATTTTTAAGAGTATTGTATGTTGGATTTTTGTCGTTTTTGGTCTTGTGGGTTTAGATAAAGTTTTCTTAGTTTTTCTAAACCGGTGTGGTGTCAATTTGTAGTGTTTTCACTGTGTTACTGTATGCATGCACAAATGCTTTACACACTGCCTCTGAGATAAGCCTACCTGCTTGTGCCAAGCTACCAAGGGGGTGTGCAGGGGTTATTTTAGAAGTGTACCCCCTTACCCTGACTAGGAAGAAGGGTCCCTACTTGGACAAAGGTGCAAATCTCTGCCAACTAGAGACCCCCATTTCTAACACTTTCCAATTGGAAATGACACTTACAAAATGTAATAGGGTAATCCCAATTTTAACCTATGGGAGAGATGGGCCTTGCAGTAGTGAAAAAATAATGTAAGAGTTTTTCAGTACCAGGAGGTGTAAGACTTAAAAGTACATGTCCTACTTTTTAAATACACTGCGCCCTGCCCTTGGGCTGTCCAGTCCAGGGTCTATTTTAGGGGTGACATATGTATTAAAAAGGAAGGTTTGGGCCTGGCAAGATGGTCAACTTGTCAGGTCGACATGGAAGTTTAAACCTGCACACACTGTCTCTGGAATGGCAGGCCTGAGGCATGTTTAAGGGGCTACGTAAGTGGGTGTCACAATCAGTGCTGCAGGTCCACTAGTAGCCTTTAATTTACAGGCACTTTGCACATGTATTGCACTTCACTAGGGACTTATAAGTAAATTAAATATGCCAATTGTGGATAAGCACATGCACTTTAGCACTGGTTAGCAGTTGTAAAGTGCCTAGTGTCCTAAAGCCAGCAAAACAGGAGGCCTGAAGGCAAAAAGTCAGTGGAAACCATGCCAAGGATGCCAGTTCTAACATGTTTTATGCTTACACATCTAGGGTGCGATCTGCTTGCCTCCGGGTGTGGCCACAGTGCTTGCAGGACTGGCTAAAGGGTTCCGGCTGTGATCAGGTGGGCGGGGTTTTTGCTTACTGCTCCATTTGTCTTTTGTTGTTCCTGACAAAGATCTTTCTTCTCTAGTCTAAAGTCTGAGGACCTAGTGCCCGACCCCACATTTATGGCACCGTGTAAAGCTTTTCCCAAAGACCAGCACTAATTTTGAGCTGATGCACACACCTGCTGCCCAATTAAATGCTGTAGAGAAGCAGATCAGCCTGTGGGCGGAGCATCATTTCTTCTCTCAATAGCCTTCTTAAAGCTCTTTTTCTGGTGATCACATAAGGTCTAACAAAAGCTGCACTATCAAGCCAGCTCTAAAATGAAATCACATGTCCCAGAGTGCAACAGTTGTTGGCAAAAAAATACTAGGACCTTTTCAAAAAGTCATACAATGACAAAGGGTCACAAGGCAGCCCTGTACAATGTCCATAAGCATGCTGTAAGAAACACCTGGTGGGCGATGCACATCCGATCAAGGGTTTATAGCATTGTCGCCTGAGGAAGGTCTCTTGCAAGCCTCGTCCCCACCGAGCAGCTATAGAAAATGTTGCTTTTATCATCACATTACATTTATCATCGAATATAACGACTTCCCTGTCGGATACTCGTATTTTCTTCACAGTCTATACGCACTCTTCTAGTGCAAGGAACAGATGATTCAGTGGGGGGGAGGGAGGGGGGAGAGGGGTCGAAGGTGTTGTCTTTCTAAACCTTCGCCCATGTGACGACTTGTCACCCCGTTTTACTGCATTCCACACTCCACAGACTGACAACCGCTCCCCCCCCCACCCCCCCCCGGAAACTTTCAAGACTTCAAAGGCAGTAGGTGTCATTCTGCGAGGTAACCATTGCAGGAAGCACAGTAAAGCCATCAACATCAGTAGCATAACAAAAGGCTCCCATTTCCAGCCTCAGACCCAGAGGAAGAAAAGGGTAGTTGTAACAATGCCGAACCCTCTGTTTAAGCGAGAGTGTCCTATCAATACAAACACTGTTGATTTTTCAAAAATATTTTTGTACACCACGAACTCGGCTCACAGGCATTGGAGCGCTTTAGAAGAGCATTACTTTAAACAACGTCACGTTCATTATTTAGATACCGGGAGATTAAATGATGTGCCCAGAATCACAGGATCTTGAACAGACGCCGGGACTGAGCTTTGTTCCCCAGCTCCAAAGTCGCAGCCTTCTCCCCCACCGCAGGAGTTAGAATAACAAACAAGGAAAAAACCAAGCACGCGAGTGGTGCGCGCGCGCTTGCAAGCAGCAGGCGTGACCACACGCTCGTGCACCATGGCCTTTTGCTTGCGGGTAACCGCAGGGAAAAGGCCATTGTGCACGAGCGTGTGGTCAGCTTTCTGAAACCCCTAACATAAAGTCTTGCCAGAGCAGCGCTTGCGCGCTACTCGAGGCTCGACCTAAAAAGGGGAGGAAAGGAAGGAGAAAGCAGTAAAAAACGAGGCAAAAGCAGGAGAAAACACTCAGAAAAACAGGTCAGTGCAGCAGCACGGGAGAGCTAGTTCCTGGGGCCTGCTCAATGGGGTCACACTGCAGATTCCATTAGGTAGGTCCCAGTAGGAGGGAGGGATGCTGGGAGGGGTGGGCAGGGCTAGGCGAGAGGTGGGAAAATGGGAAGCAGACGGGAGCATCAGATGAGGGAACAAAACAAGGAAAGCAGTGAAAAACAGGGGAAAAGTAGGAGAAAGCACTTAGAAAAACGGGGGGAAAGGGAGGAGAAAGCAGGAAAAAGCAAGGAAAAAAAGCAGGAAAAGCACTCAGAAAAATGGGAAGGAAGCAGGGCGGTGCAACAGCAGGGTAGAGCTGGGCCTGGGGCCTGCTCAATGGGGTCGCGCTGCGGCCCACATCAAGTAGGCCCTGGGAGGAGGGAGGGTTGATGGGAGGGGTGATGGGAGGGGGTGGGCAGGGCTGGGAGGGGGTGGGCTGGGAGGGGGTGGGCGAGGTTGGGTTGGGCTAGGCGGGAGGCAGGAAAATGGGCGGCAGGCCAGAATGGCAAATGAGGGGGAAAAAACAAAGAGAAGCAGTGAACAATAAGGGAAAAGCAGTAAAAGCACTCAAAAAATGGGGGGAAGGAGAAAGCAGTAAAAAACAAGGCAAAAGTAGGAAAAGCACTCAGAAAAGCGGGGGGAAAAGAAGGAGAAAAGTAAAAAACAAGGCAAAAGCAGGAGAAAGCAATCAGAAAAACGAGGAGGAAGCAGCGCGATGCAGCATCACGGGAGAGCTAGGCCTGGGGGTAGAGTACAGGGGCATAGAGTGCAGTGGCATAGATTAGATTGGTCAAAGTAGAGTAGAGTGGCATAGAGTAAGTAGAGTTGCATAGAGTGCACTGACATTGAGTGCCATGGTGTAGAGTAGAGTAAAGTGGCGTAGAGTGCAGTGGCATAGAGTGCAGTCGTGTAGAGTGCAGTAGCATAGAGTGCAGTGTAATAGAGTAGAGTGGCATAGGTGCAGTCTTGCAGAGTTCAGTAGAGTGCAGTGGCATAGAGTAGAGTGGCGTAAATTACTGTGGTGTAGATTGCAGTGGTGTAGAGTGCTTTGTAATAGAGTTGAGTGGCGCAGAGTAGAGTACAGTGGCACAGAGTTGTGAAGAGTAGAGTGCAGTGGTGTAGAGTGCAGTGCCATAAAGTGCAGCACCATAGAGTAGAGTGGTGCAGAATTGAGTGGCATTGAGTGCTGTGGTGTAGAGTAGAGTTGTGCAGAGTAGAGTGCAGTGGCATTGAGTGCAGTGGCGTAGAAGGCAGTGGCATAGATTAGAGTGGTGCAGAGGTGATTATAGTGACAAAGCGTGCAATGGCATAGAGTGCAGTGGTACAGTGTACAGTAGAGTGGCATAGAGTGCAGTGACCTAGAGTAGAGAGGTGCAGAGTAGAGTAGAGTGGCGTAGAGTGGAGTGGAGTGGCGCAGAGTAGAGTGGCATAGAGAGCAGTGGCGTAAAGTAGAGTGGTACAGAGAAGAGTAGAGTGGCGTAGAGTGCAATGCCAAAGAGTAGATTGGTCAGAGTAGAGTAGAGTGGTATAGAGTAGAGTTGCATAGAGTGCAGTGACATTGAGTGCCGTGGTGCAGAGTAGAGTAAAGTGGCATAGAGTGCAGTGTCATGGAGTGCAGTGGTATAGAGTAGAGTAGTACAGAGTACAATGCAGTGGCATAGAGTGCAGTGGTAAATAGTGCAGTGGCATAGGGTAGAGTGGTGTAGGTGCAGTGGCACAGAGTAGAGTAGAGTGCAGTGACAGAGTGGAGTAGAGTGCAGTGGTGAAAAAGTGCAGTGGCATAGAGTAGAGTGGTGACAGTAGAGTACAGTGGCAAAGAGTACAGTGGCATAGACTGGAGTGGTGCAGAGTAGTTTCGAGTAGCATAGAGTGCAGTGGCATAGAGATCAGTGGTGCAGAGTACAATAGGTGGCGTAGAGTGCATTGGTGCACAGTAGAGTGGCATATATTGCACTGGCATGCACTGCAGTGGTGCAGAGTGCAGCAGTGTAGAATAGAGTGTTCCACTGTACTGTAGAGTACCGTGATGTAGAACAGAGTGTAGAGTGCAGTGGAAAAGATTGCAGTGGCATAGAGTAGAGTGATGGAGAGTAGAGTAGAGTAATGTAGAGCATAGTGGCGTATAGTGCAGTGATGTAGAGTAGAGTGACATAGAGGGCAGTTGCCCTAGAGTGCAGTGGCATAGAGTAGAGTTGTGCACAGTAAAGTAGAGTGGTGCAGAGTAGAGTGCAGTGGCATAGAGTGCAGTGGAGTAGAGGGCAGTGGCAGAGAGGCGTGTGGTGCAGAGTAGATTAGAGAGGCATAGAGTGCAGTGGAATACAGTGTAGCCGTGTAGAGTGCAGTTGTGCAGAGTACAATAGGGGGCATACAATGCAGTGGCATAGAGTAGGGTGGTGTAGAGTAGGGTAGCACAGAGAGCAGTGGCATAGAGAAGAATGGTGTAGAGTAGAGTGGTGCAGAGTAGATTAGAGTGGAGTAGAGTGCAGTGGCATAGAGTGCAGTGATGTAGAGTAGAGTGACATAGAGTGCTATTGAGTGTAGCGGTGTAGAGTGCAGTTGGGCAGAGTACTATAGGGGGCATAGAGTGCAGTGGCATAGAGTAGGGTGGTGTAGAGTAGAGTAGCATAGAGAGCAGTGGCATACAGAAGAATGGTGTAGAGTAGAGTGGTGCAGAGTAGATTAGAGTGGAGTAGAGTGCAGCGGCATAAGAGTGCAGTGATGTAGAGTAGAGTGACATAGAGGGCAGTTGCCCTAGAGTGCAGTGGCATAGAGTAGAGTTGTGCACAGTAAAGTAGAGTGGTGCAGAGTAGAGTGCAGTGGCATAGAGTGCAGTGGAGTAGAGGGCAGTGGCAGAGAGGCGTGTGGTGCAGAGTACAAAAGGGGGCATAGAGTGCAGTGGCATAGAGTAGGGTGGTGCAGAGTAGAGTGGCATAGAGAGCAGTGGCATAGAGAAGAGTGGTGCAGAGTAGAGTAGAGTGGTGTAAAGTGCGGCGACGTAGAGTAGAGTGGTGCAGAGTTGAGTGGCGTAGAGTAGGGTGGTGTAGAATGCAGTGGCACACTGTGCAGTGCGATAGAGTAGAGTGGTGTAGAGTGCAGGGGCACATAGGAGAGTGGATTAGAGTGCTGGGGCACAGAGAAGAGTGGCGTAGAGTGCAATGGCGTAGAGTGAGTTGGCATAGAGTAGAGTGGTGCACAGTTGAGTGCAGTGGCATACAGTAGAGTTGTGCAGAGTAGATTAGAGTAGCATGGAGTGCAGTTGCATAGACTGCAGTTGCATAGACCACCGTGGTGCAGAGTACAGTAGAGTGGCTTAGAGTGTGTTGGTGCAGAGTAGAATGTAATATGAAATTGAAATGAAATGAAATTTAGATTTGTAGAGCGCTTTACTACCTAAAGATGTCTATGCACTGAAACTCGGAAGAAAGAACCTGGAAAAGCAGAGTAGAAGGGGATTCAGTCAGAAAGAACTACTGGTAGAAACCTAAGTCAGGTTTTTAAGGCTTTTACGGAAAGGGCAGCATGGAATTCCACAGCCTAGCTGTGCAAGCTGCAAAGTTTCTGCCTCCCCAACTAGCTCTTATGACATTGGGTTCTTAGAAAAACGGGGAAGAAGCAGGGCGGTGCAGCAGCATGGGAGAGTAGGACTGGGGCCTGCTCAATGGGGTCGCGCTGAGGCCTCCATCAAGTAGGTCCTGGGAGGAGGGAGGGTCGCTGGGAGGCGGTGGGTGGGGCTAGTGGGGAAAACAGGTGCCAGGCGGGAGCAGCAAATGTGGCAAAAAACAAGGAGAAACAGTGAAACATGAGGGAAAAGGAGGAGAAAGCACTCAGAAAAAGGGGAGGAAAGGAAGGAGAAAGCAGTAAAAAATGAGGCAAAAGCAGGAGAAAACACTCAGAAAAACAGGTCAGTGCAGCAGCACGGGAGAGCTAGTTCCTGGGGCCTGCTCAATGGGGTCACACTGCAGATTCCATTAGGTAGGTCCCAGTAGGAGGGAGGGATGCTGGGAGGGGTGGCCGGGGCTAGGCGAGAGGTGGGAAAATGGGCAGCAGACGGGAGCATCAGATGAGGGAACAAAATGAGGAAAGCAGTGAAAAACAAGGGAAAAGTAGGAGAAAGCACTTAGAACAAGCATTGGCATAGCCAATAGGTCTCGCCTTTGGGACCTTATGTGTTTAGCCATGCAGCACATTATCCCCAGTCACATGATCACCCACTCCAACAACACATAGCACACTGGGACCAGTAGGGCCTGCTAAAACAAAAAAAAGAATAGCGGAGACAAGAAGTCTATAGTGGTGTGAACGGATTCAATAGTTTCTCCATTTGTTCCCCAAAAAATTGTGCTAGTATAAAAAAAAGAAAAATGACAATATGGTTAAACGAGGAAAAACATCCTCAAAAAGTAAAAAGCATGCTTTTGTTTCTTTTATAACAATAGTAAGAACTCTCCACTTGCCGCACAGCCGGATACTTATTAGAAAGAAAGCCTATAATTCGTGAAAGTTTAAATAAATAATGCCCAGAGGTTCTATTTTAGTAAACACCATGTTGAAAAAAAATTAATACAAGCAACTGCTTCTGATTTGACTAGTGCTTTATAAACTGCGCACCACTGTACCAGCACTACTGGCTTTGTGAATAGTTGTAAATTGCATAAGATAAATAAGCAAAAACTACAAATTCATTGTATATAATATGGAAAATGCATCCGTTGTTATGTGTTAGGGTGTGGCGTAAGGCTAGAGGTGCCGCCTTTGGAGCAGAGAAAGTAGGTTCCAGCCTGACTTCGGCTCAACATTATAAGAGCTGAGTACACAATCATGCTCACTGAACACAAGCACTTATTGCCAGGACACAAGTCCTAAAACGAGCGGCGCTCAGGAGTAAGCAGCAAGGGAAATTGTTGAGAATGGAGCAGGGGAGGGGCGATGAGAGGCTCGGACAGGACAGCAAGTATTTAACAGCGGGAGGGGGGTGATTGGGGGCCGGGGGAGAAACTAGCTGCTGAGCGCGTTCGGAAAGGCAATAAATTGCTTTGCCAGTCTGAAGGAAAAGACAAGAAAAGTGCTCTTGTGCACCTTGTCACTATTTCCGCATGTCTGAGAAATCTCGACCACTCACTCTCGGTCTCCTCTTTGATGCGTGGCGTATTTCTCATGGCTTTGCAACCACTGCCCCAGCCTATCTCAGAACATGTACAATAATATCACATTACCCCCTCATGGGTCCTCCCCGTCCCAGTCCTTACAACGTGAGGCAGTCCTGCCTCCACCCAGCCAATCACAACGCCAGTATTCAAAAGCTTACATAAGCCCCTTCCACCTACCGCCATGCCTGTTTTTTTTCTGCTCCGACGGCGGTCGGAACGCTGGTGCTCCCGGTTCCTGTTTCTGTTTCGGATTTTCTTCGGGACGGTGCCGTGAGTGTTTCAATTGCAGTTTTATGCTTCTGCATTTTTACTGTTTGTTTTTCACGTGGGTATTTCATTTGCAGTTTTATACTTCTGCATTGTTTGCTGTGTGATTTTCTCTTGGCGCGGCCGCTCCGGTCCCCCGGTCGGCCGCGCTCCTGTTCTGGGGTCAGGGACGCTCCCCGTTCATGTGCTGGGCTGGGGCGGGGAGTTTTCGTGGTGTCCTGGCCCCGGGTCGTTCCGGCGCTGTGGCTCTAGTGCAGCGTCCGGCCCCCTCGGCCTTGGTCTTTTGACCTGCGGCTGTGGGTGGAGACTACAGGGCTGCCCCTTTTTATCTTTCATTTCACCGGTCTCACGTTGCGTGATTTGGTGATTGGGGGCAGTGTTACTTGGAGGTTGCTGGGCTCTTCCTTTGTTGTGTGGTGAGTTCCTGTTTGGTTTGCTCGGGTTCGCTCACCATGTGTGAAGGGGCTTCTTCACCTGTGCCTGCTTGGGCTATTTTCCATGCGGCATAATTTCCTGGTTCTGCTGGTGGATGATGTTTTTGCGGATTCTGGGGCTGCGCTGTATGCTGTTACGGGGTTCGAACCCTGCCCATGCTGTCATATTGCCCTGAGGTGGTGATGTTTCATTCTGTGCTTTTACGCAGTTGCTCATTTCGGCTGTCCAGTCTGCGCTGCCGGAGCCTGCGGTGCGTTGTCCTGAGGATGATGTTGGGGACTTGGTCGATTCCCCTTTTGGGATGGTACATCCCTGGCCGATGTCCTGTTGGATATCCTGACTTATGCATGGCTTACGGCAGTTGCGCAGGGTATTCCGCGTTTTCTGGGTTAGCGGTTTTCGCCTGGCGGACTTTGTCTCAGACTTTCCTGCACATATACTGCTTCTCCTTTTGGGGGTGCATACTGGCTCTTGTTCGGCCTGTGCTTCGCTGGTCGTTCTCATGGGTTGTGTGGAGTTGTTTGGCTGTTTACGGGTTCTGGGGGTCGCTCCTTCCTGTCTTGACTCGGTGGGTTGCGTCTTCTCCTCGGCTGTCGTGGCACTGGCGCCTTGGTCCATTGTCTGTTTTTCTGTGGCTCCTTGGCTTTTTGGCTCCCTCTACTGACAGTCTGTGTGGTGGTGCCCTGTCTTCCTCTCGGCCCTTTCATGGTCGGGTGGGGGGGCTGTGTTCCATTTGGTTCCCGGCCTCTGATGTGCCTGCGGCTGCCCCTGGGTGTTGATCGCCCGGGGTTTTGGGTATTGTTGTGCCCTGGAGGGGTCTCCGTGACCTGGTGGTTGCGGTTGCGTCTCTTCTTCTTTGGGTCTTTGTTCCACTCCTGGTGTTCGTCTGGTAGTGGGTTCCCTGTCTCCGTTGCTGTTGTGGTTTTGGGGCCTCGGATCCATTGTTCCTGGCTTGTTGGTCCGGTCTGCTTTCCGGCTGGTGGGTCCTGTCGGTCTTCGCTCTTGGTTGCCGGGTTCTTTTCCAGGGCCGTCCCCTTTTTGGGCTGTTTTCACGGTTGCTCCTTTGTCCTTTGGCCCGTGTTGCGTTTTTCCTCCTTCTTTGGGCGTTGGCCTGTTTTTGTCTCTGGGCACTGTTGTGCTGGTTCCGGTGGCGGAGCGGGGCCAGGGTTCCTCTTCCTCTCTGATCCTGGCCGTGGCGCCCATTGGTTCCTTTCAGCACGGTTCTGTGTCCCGGGGTTTTGTACGGGTTGGTGCCGCTGGGCGGTTGTTCCCCTTGCGGTCTGTCGTTCCCCTCTTCCTGGTGGGTGTTTTTTTTGGCTTCCCTGGATTTGGGAGTTGGCTGGTTTTCACGTTCCATCCTTCCGGCTGGTCCGCGGTTCCTGCGGTCTTTGGATGGGTTCCTTTACCTGTTTTCGTGTGTTGACTTTCGGCCTCTCTCCTGCTCCCCGGGTTTTTCCGCGGTGCTGGCTCCTACTGTGCAGGTTTTTGCTGTATGGCAATTCCACCCTGCAGGCACCTGTTCTTCTGTTCTTAGAAGTTGTACAGGGTCCGGCCTGGTCCTTCCCTGGATGGGAGGCCGCTTGGGATGGCCAGGTGTTGTAGGTTTTTTACCTATGTGGATTTTGTCCGGTTTCTGCTTCCACCCTCCTTGTGGCTATTCTGGCGATATTGGCGTTGTTGGCCTTGTTCCGGTTTCTGGGGTTTGTATTGGTTCTGGCCATTTCTCATCTGGTTCCTGTTCTGGGCCTTCAGTTTCTCCGGGCCTGTTTGTCACTTTGCAGGGGTTGTGTTCTCCCTCCGGCTCGGTTCTCTTCCCTGTTGACTCTTTATGGGTCCTGCTGGGTCACCCTTCTGGCCCGGTTCGGGGTTGGTTGCGGATCCGGGGGTGGTGGCTGCCTCCACGGCTGTGGTTCCTTGGGCTTGCCTGCTCCTTTTTGTCCTTGGTGTTTCTTCTGTTTGACTCCTTGGGTCCTTTTCCATGCAGGTTCCGTGGCTCTGGTTCCTCTCTCCCCTGTTCTGGTTCCTGTTTTGGCCTGGTGGCTTTGCTCTCCCAACCTGGTGTATGGGGTGCGTTTTCAGCTCCCTTCTCTCCTCTTGTTGTCCTCGGACGCCTGTCCTTGGGGGCCACGTTGGGTTCCTTGGTGGCCGACGAGTCTGTTGATTCGTGCTGGCATTCCGGTGGCTCATTGTTGCTTGGGCCTTCTTGGGGGACCAGTTGCATGTCTCTGTTCTTGCTGGCTTCCGTGTTTTGTTCCCACGAAGCTATGGCTCATTGGTTTGTCTTGTGCCTCTGGTGGCACTGGCTCCCACGGCTCTCTCTGGATGGTGTCTCCTCTGTTGGCTTTGCGTTTCTGTTCGGGAACGTCTGCGTTTTCGTTCGTGGACGCGGCTTGGGCCGTTACCTCCCGTCCTCTGTTTTGTGCCACCTGGTGCTCGCTTAGGCGGCGCATTTTCTTTGTTTGATTCGATTTGGTGTGGATTTGCATGGCCCCTGCGCATTTCCTTGGCCTTCGGTTTTTCTGTGTGCCTTCTCTCCTGTTTTCTCCTCCCGTATACTCGGGGGATGTGGGGAGGTGTGTAGGTGTCTGTATCGTTGGCCTCGCTGTCTTTGTTTTCCGCTCCTGCTGCTGCTGGCGGGGGACGGGTTTGGCCGGCCTCCCTTGACTCCGGCTCCGCTTTTGGGTCTGCAGCTGGTTTTTGCCCTGTCTTTGTCGCTTGCTTCTGACGGCCTGGCTCTTGTGCGGCTGTCATTGGCGTCTTTGGGCTGTTCCTCTGTGGTGGCTCGTGACATCCGGTTGTCGCGTCGGCCTTCGACCCTTGGGTGCTATGGTCGTCATTGGGGTTCTTTTGTCTCTTGGTGTTCTTCCCATTGGGTGGATCCTGTGCTGGGGGATCTTGCTTCTCTGTTGGGGGCTGTTTTTTTTTTTTACAGAGCCTTGCCCCTTCCGCTTGGTCTGCTCAGTGGGCGGTGGTTCGTGCTTGTCGGGGTCCTGGGGCCTCCTTGGTGATTTTGCCCCTTTGGTGAGTCTGTTTCTTCAGAGCTTTCGGCTTCGTCGGCCGGTCTCTCCTTTGCTCGTGCCTTCTTCGGTTTTGCCTGCTGTTTTGGGGGGTCTGCTGTTGTCCCTTTTTAAGCCATTGCTGGTAGCGGACTTGTTATGGTTGTCCGCTACGGTGGCTTTTTGCTGGCCCTCACCTCCGCTCGTCGGTTGGGTGTGTTGGGTGCATTGCTCGTTTCTTTTCCCTATTGGATGTTCCTGCCGGATCGGTTTGTTTTGAGGCTTGTTCCGGCCTTTCTGCTTGTGGTTTCTTCCTGTTTCCTTTGGCAGCTGGAGGTGTTTCTTCTTGGTTTGCCTGCTGGGGTTCCCTTGTTCCCCCTTCCTTGGTTGTTCGCTGGACTCTCCAGTTTTCCCTCTCTTGTTCCCTGGAGTTTTCAGTTTTCTCCTGCCCTTTTTGTCTCCTGTGGGGGTGTGACTCGGGAGATGTGGGTTTTCGTTTCTACGGTTGGTCGGTGGGTGCGTTTGGCGGTCTGCCTGCCTTTTCGGTCCTTTGGATCTGGCTTCCCCGTCTCTGGTGCTTGGTCGTTCGGTGCGTTCTGTGTCTGTTTCCTGGGCTGGGACGGCGGGGTTTCTATCCAGGAGTTTGTTGGGCGGCCACCTGGCTGTCCCTTCACGTATTTGTGCTGCTTTATCGGCTTGTTATTTTACATGCCTCTGCTGGCTGTTTTTCTGTTGGCGTCTTGAGTGCTGCTGTTCCTTGATCTTTAAGGATTTGCCTTTGCATGGATCCCTGGTGTAGTCCGTTTTTTATTGGTTCTCTGCTTGTGAGTTCCTCACGTTGTAAGGACTGGGACGGGGAGGACCCATGAGGGGGTAATGTCTTGTTACTTACCGGTAATCTTCATTACCCCGATTGGGGTCCTCCCCGTCCCAGTCCTCTACCCTCCCGCCCTCCCGCTGTGTTTGTGTCGGAGTCTTGTTGATAACAGGCATGGCGGTAGGTGGGAGGGGCTTATGTAAGCTTTTGAATACTGGCGTTGTGATTGGCTGGGTGGAGGCAGGCCTGCCTCACGTTGTAAGGACTGGGACGGGGAGGACCCCAATCGGGGTAATGAAGATTACCGGTAAGTAACAAGACATTTCCTTGTTTCTCGATCAACAAAGGGCAGGGGTTGGTCTGTTTACTGTTTTGCTGAGTTGCGACAGTAAAGGCCCCGCTCTTGGTCACACTAGTATGAGCAAGCGGTGACCGACTGATCGTGATAATTCCAGTTTTCTGGGCAGGTGTTCCTCCTTCAGCATCTTTTGTACTCTCACTTAATCATTAAAGGAACTAATTTAAAAGCGCTGCAGGCCCATAGCACTCTGTGTGAAAGAAACCCATGTTAATGGCCGGGTTGCCCTGCTTGAGTACTTTGGCACAGCGAGGAATCTTGGATTGTAGGATTTTAAATAAATAGTTTATGTGGGAATCCGCCCTCCAAGGTCACATGTCGCGCGGGGGTGAGTGTCCGTGTAAGGATAGTTTGCATCTGGCTGCGTGCGCCACGCCCCTCGCTCTGATTGATGTAAGTTGCGCTCTACAAACTGACCTGGAAAAATTAAAGTGCTGCTAGCAGCGAGCCCCGTGCTGTGAAGCATGACCTGCTGTGTCACAGGGAAGCGATGAAGGCGGGCCTCTGCGCTGATGACGTGGGGAGAGAGAGGTGTGAGCGCGCAAGACAAGTGCCCCAATATCTGGTGCATCCCGAAAGCGCTACCGAAACACATAATTCTGACTCGACCCATGCCAGACCCATAATGCAAATTCAATTGTAAATGTAATCTCGGCTGTGGATACATGAGCATCTTTTAATAACAAGTGAAGCGCTGGACGGCAGCGTCAGAGAGGAGCGCGAGCGAGCGCGGCAGCCTGCAGAGCTGAGCACACGCTCGTGCACAATGGCCATGTGTTTTCAATTATCGCGCCCGCGTCTGGGCACGATAATTGGAAACAGATGTCTGCCGTGCGGGTAACCGCAGGGAAAAGGCCATGACGCACGAGCGTCTGGTCAGCTTTCAAATGCCCCTTACTTAAAGTCTCGCAGCGCTTGCGCGCTACTCGAGGCTCGACCTAAAAACGGGGGGAAAGGGAGGAGAAAGCAGCAAAAAGCAAGGAAAACAAGCATTGATGTTGTTGCACCAAGGATATTGTGCTGGATAACTAAACACTTATAAGGTCCCAAAGGTGAGACCTATTGGCTATGCCAATGCTTGTTAAACTAGCCATGAGCTTTGCTAAAGGGGAAAAAAGTCGCATGCAAACAGATAAAATACTCGAGTCAGCAGAACAGCGAGATCCCCTTTATCATTAGCAGCTTTAGTTACATGGGCATTTCCAAGGCTGAAAATAACATAATCCCAGACACATAGGGGTCGATTCCGATTCGGGCCGGAAAAAGCACCGACCGACTCGGAGCCGGAAAAATTACCGACCGACACGTACCAGTGGCGCCCGACACGCCAAGTACGATGCAAGCCGCGATAAATCCGACCGACACGTCAGGAAACCAAGCCGACCGACCGAGCCGCTCGGAAAATAGCAATCCGGCCGGAAAAACACGCAAATCCAACCGACCGACACGCACCCGGAACAAATCCGACCGAATCGTACCCGCCAACTCCAACCCGCAAAGTACGATGCAAGGCGCGAAAAACCCGACCGAGTCGGACGGAGGACAAGCCGTACGACCGACACGCATACAAAACCGAGCCGAAGCAACACAATACACCGCGACCGACGCGTACGCAGCATACAAAACTGCACAAACACAGCGTGAACGAAACGGAGAACACCGTACGAGACCAATGCAGGGTCCGACTCGGTCACAAGAACGTTTCCAACATACACAAACAGCACAAAGGAAAAATCACCCAAAAAAAGGCCAAACAAGCAATTACCAAGCCAATAAATACTGGGGGGGTGGGGACAGAGAACAAAGACACACCCACAACTCCACCTATATAAAGGACACAAATCACTACCATGAGCCTTTGCAAATGCCATTCCACTGCCAGCACCCAAGAGAAAGCAACCACACACCCACAGCTCACCCCTCACACAAGCCACACACCATCAGCACACCAACAAATACCTACCTCACATACACCCAGCAAAACACACACTCACACACCCTCACCTGCACACCAACACACACATCACTCACCATCACCACCCATCACCATGCCCCCAAGAAGAATCCCAAGTTCCTAGATTGTGAATTGGAAGTCCTGGTAGACGAGATCCTCAGGGTGGAGCCACAGCTGTTTGGCACTCTGGTCCAACAGACCCCCATGTCGCAGAAAACCAAGATGTGGGAGAGGATCATCAACAGGGTGAACGCCCAATCACCATGTCGGCGCACAAAGACGGACATCCAGAACAGGTGGTATGACGTGCGCAGGAGGGTACGGGACCTGCTGAAGATAGACTACATCAACAGCCAACATACCGGCAGTGGCCCTCCTGCCAAGCCAATATACCTCAGGCCCTGGGAGGAGAAGGTGCGGGCCATCCTTCCGCCAGTGAGCGTATATGGACTAGAGAACATCCCAGAGCCTGGTGAGTACACAACAAATGTACACAATAAACTGCCACAAAACACACACATCACTGTCAAGGGGAGAGTCAAACCATGCACACATAGCAATTACACAGCAACTAGAACAGAATCATCCCAAAATGTGTATGTCAGTCAGATAAACACAACACATGCCATCAAAAAAGTCACATCCAACTGTGCCAACACATGTACAAACACAACCACAACTACAGCTAGGCAGTGGCACAAATAGAACTAACACACACATCCACACATGTAGCCACCACAACAACACCAACACACAGTGAAGACCACTCAAAGGAAGGAATTCTGTGTATGCTGGCCAAGTCAGTGTAGCCAATAGCATCATGGGAGTCGCAGTCACACATATTGCCCCCCCCACAACTGTCCCATCAACACCACCCTGAACCATGCTCACATCACAGGGAGTGGAGAAGGACTCACAAGATGGCTGACACTGGCTACTGCTGTGGGGAGCACAAGGCCCTGCTGCCAACTGTGCACCAACAAACAGCAGGACACCACTGACTGACATCCTGAGAGACAACTTACACTCCCTGCAATGCAAGCACGTTCCATGGTGGGATATCTGGCTGGCTGGGTGGGAAGGGGGACTTGCAGCACTGACTATAGTCACCAGCACCTCCCCTCACACCCCCCCACACAAACTCCACAGTACCCACCTGGTAGAATGCAATGCCCTCCATCCTAACACAAGATCCCACAAAGCACCACCACCCTGGGTTATGTTGTGTGAAGCACAGGGACACTCTTGGGACTCTTAGCCAAACAACTGCCAGGACAACACTCCCAGCCATCCTGTCAGCACAGCCAGCCCACCCCACAGGGAAGCAGAGTCAAAAGGAAGGAAGCATGGGCATGCTGGGAAGGGGGTGGAGGCAATAGCATGATGGGAGTCGTAGTCACAGACATTGCTCAGCCTCACAACTGGCCCATCAACACCACCCTGAACCATGCTCACATCACAGGGAGTGGAGAAGGACTCACAAGATGGCTGACACTGGCTACTGCTGTGGGGAGCACAAGGCCCTGCTGCCAACTGTGCACCAACAAACAGCAGGACACCACTGACTGACATCCTGAGAGACAACTTACACTCCCTGCAATGCAAGCACGTTCCATGGTGGGCTATCTGGCTGGCTTGGTGGGAAGGGGGACTTGCAGCACTGACTATAGTCACCAGCACCTCCCCTCACCCCCCCCCACACAAACTCCACAGTACCCACCTGGTAGAATGCAATGCCCTCCATCCTAACACAAGATCCCACAAAGCACCACCACCCTGGGTTATGTTGTGTGAAGCACAGGGACACTCTTGGGACTCTTAGCCAAACAACTGCCAGGACAACACTCCCAGCCATCCTGTCAGCACAGCCAGCCCACCCCACAGGGAAGCAGAGTCAAAAGGAAGGAAGCATGGGCATGCTGGGAAGGGGGTGGAGGCAATAGCATGATGGGAGTCGTAGTCACAGACATTGCTCAGCCTCACAACTGGCCCATCAACACCACCCTGAACCATGCTCACATCACAGGGAGTGGAGAAGGACTCACAAGATGGCTGACACTGGCTACTGCTGTGGGAGCACAAGGCCCTGCTGGCAACTGTGCACCAACAAACAGCAGGACACCACTGACTGACATCCTGAGAGACAACTTACACTCCCTGCAATGCAAGCACGTTCCATGGTGGGATATCTGGCTGGCTGGGTGGGAAGGGGGACTTGCAGCACTGACCATAGTCACCAGCACCTCCCCTCACACCCCCCAACACAAACTCCACAGTACCCACCTGGTAGAATGCAATGCCCTCCATCCTAACACAAGATCCCACAAAGCACCACCACCCTGGGTTATGTTGTGTGAAGCACAGGGACACTCTTGGGACTCTTAGCCAAACAACTGCCAGGACAACACTCCCAGCCATCCTGTCAGCACAGCCAGCCCACCCCACAGGGAAGCAGAGTCAAAAGGAAGGAAGCATGGGCATGCTGGGAAGGGGGTGGAGGCAATAGCATGATGGGAGTCGTAGTCACAGACATTGCTCAGCCTCACAACTGGCCCATCAACACCACCCTGAACCATGCTCACATCACAGGGAGTGGAGAAGGACTCACAAGATGGCTGACACTGGCTACTGCTGTGGGGAGCACAAGGCCCTGCTGCCAACTGTGCACCAACAAACAGCAGGACACCACTGACTGACATCCTGAGAGACAACTTACACTCCCTGCAATGCAAGCACGTTCCATGGTGGGATATCTGGCTGGCTGGGTGGGAAGGGGGACTTGCAGCACTGACCATAGTCACCAGCACCTCCCCTCACACCCCCCCAACACAAACTCCACAGTACCCACCTGGTAGAATGCAATGCCCTCCATCCTAACACAAGATCCCACAAAGCACCACCACCCTGGGTTATGTTGTGTGAAGCACAGGGACACTCTTGGGACTCTTAGCCAAACAACTGCCAGGACAACACTCCCAGCCATCCTGTCAGCACAGCCAGCCCACCCCACAGGGAAGCAGAGTCAAAAGGAAGGAAGCATGGGCATGCTGGGAAGGGGGGTGGAGGCAATAGCATGATGGGAGTCGTAGTCACAGACATTGCTCAGCCTCACAACTGGCCCATCAACACCACCCTGAACCATGCTCACATCACAGGGAGTGGAGAAGGACTCACAAGATGGCTGACACTGGCTACTGCTGTGGGGAGCACAAGGCCCTGCTGCCAACTGTGCACCAACAAACAGCAGGACACCACTGACTGACATCCTGAGAGACAACTTACACTCCCTGCAATGCAAGCACGTTCCATGGTGGGATATCTGGCTGGCTGGGTGGGAAGGGGGACTTGCAGCACTGACTATAGTCACCAGCACCTCCCCTCACACCCCCCCCACACAAACTCCACAGTACCCACCTGGTAGAATGCAATGCCCTCCATCCTAACACAAGATCCCACAAAGCACCACCACCCTGGGTTATGTTGTGTGAAGCACAGGGACACTCTTGGGACTCTTAGCCAAACAACTGCCAGGACAACACTCCCAGCCATCCTGTCAGCACAGCCAGCCCACCCCACAGGGAAGCAGAGTCAAAAGGAAGGAAGCATGGGCATGCTGGGAAGGGGGTGGAGGCAATAGCATGATGGGAGTCGTAGTCACAGACATTGCTCAGCCTCACAACTGGCCCATCAACACCACCCTGAACCATGCTCACATCACAGGGAGTGGAGAAGGACTCACAAGATGGCTGACACTGGCTACTGCTGTGGGGAGCACAAGGCCCTGCTGCCAACTGTGCACCAACAAACAGCAGGACACCACTGACTGACATCCTGAGAGACAACTTACACTCCCTGCAATGCAAGCACGTTCCATGGTGGGCTATCTGGCTGGCTGGGTGGGAAGGGGGACTTGCAGCACTGACTATAGTCACCAGCACCTCCCCTCACACCCCCCCCACACAAACTCCACAGTACCCACCTGGTAGAATGCAATGCCCTCCATCCTAACACAAGATCCCACAAAGCACCACCACCCTGGGTTATGTTGTGTGAAGCACAGGGACACTCTTGGGACTCTTAGCCAAACAACTGCCAGGACAACACTCCCAGCCATCCTGTCAGCACAGCCAGCCCACCCCACAGGGAAGCAGAGTCAAAAGGAAGGAAGCATGGGCATGCTGGGAAGAGGGGTGGAGGCAATAGCATGATGGGAGTCGTAGTCACTGATATTGGTCACCCCCACAACTGTCCCATCAACACCACCCTGAACCATGCTCACATCACAGGGAGTGGAGAAGGACTCACAAGATGGCTGACACTGGCTACTGCTGTGGGGAGCACAAGGCCCTGCTGGCAACTGTGCACCAACAAACAGCAGGACACCACTGACTGACATCCTGAGAGACAACTTACACTCCCTGCAATGCAAGCACGTTCCATGGTGGGATATCTGGCTGGCTGGGTGGGAAGGGGGACTTGCAGCACTGACCATAGTCACCAGCACCTCCCCTCACACCCCCAACACAAACTCCACAGTACCCACCTGGTAGAATGCAATGCCCTCCATCCTAACACAAGATCCCACAAAGCACCACCACCCTGGGTTATGTTGTGTGAAGCACAGGGACACTCTTGGGACTCTTAGCCAAACAACTGCCAGGACAACACTCCCAGCCATCCTGTCAGCACAGCCAGCCCACCCCACAGGGAAGCAGAGTCAAAGGAAGGAAGCATGGGCATGCTGGGAAGGGGGTGGAGGCAATAGCATGATGGGAGTCGTAGTCACAGACATTGCTCAGCCTCACAACTGGCCCATCAACACCACCCTGAACCATGCTCACATCACAGGGAGTGGAGAAGGACTCACAAGATGGCTGACACTGGCTACTGCTGTGGGGAGCACAAGGCCCTGCTGGCAACTGTGCACCAACAAACAGCAGGACACCACTGACTGACATCCTGAGAGACAACTTACACTCCCTGCAATGCAAGCACGTTCCATGGTGGGATATCTGGCTGGCTGGGTGGGAAGGGGACTTGCAGCACTGACCATAGTCACCAGCACCTCCCCTCACACCCCCCAACACAAACTCCACAGTACCCACCTGGTAGAATGCAATGCCCTCCATCCTAACACAAGATCCCACAAAGCACCACCACCCTGGGTTATGTTGTGTGAAGCACAGGGACACTCTTGGGACTCTTAGCCAAACAACTGCCAGGACAACACTCCCAGCCATCCTGTCAGCACAGCCAGCCCACCCCACAGGGAAGCAGAGTCAAAAGGAAGGAAGCATGGGCATGCTGGGAAGGGGGTGGAGGCAATAGCATGATGGGAGTCGTAGTCACAGACATTGCTCAGCCTCACAACTGGCCCATCAACACCACCCTGAACCATGCTCACATCACAGGGAGTGGAGAAGGACTCACAAGATGGCTGACACTGGCTACTGCTGTGGGGAGCACAAGGCCCTGCTGCCAACTGTGCACCAACAAACAGCAGGACACCACTGACTGACATCCTGAGAGACAACTTACACTCCCTGCAATGCAAGCACGTTCCATGGTGGGATATCTGGCTGGCTGGGTGGGAAGGGGGACTTGCAGCACTGACCATAGTCACCAGCACCTCCCCTCACACCCCCCAACACAAACTCCACAGTACCCACCTGGTAGAATGCAATGCCCTCCATCCTAACACAAGATCCCACAAAGCACCACCACCCTGGGTTATGTTGTGTGAAGCACAGGGACACTCTTGGGACTCTTAGCCAAACAACTGCCAGGACAACACTCCCAGCCATCCTGTCAGCACAGCCAGCCCACCCCACAGGGAAGCAGAGTCAAAAGGAAGGAAGCATGGGCATGCTGGGAAGGGGGGTGGAGGCAATAGCATGATGGGAGTCGTAGTCACAGACATTGCTCAGCCTCACAACTGGCCCATCAACACCACCCTGAACCATGCTCACATCACAGGGAGTGGAGAAGGACTCACAAGATGGCTGACACTGGCTACTGCTGTGGGGAGCACAAGGCCCTGCTGCCAACTGTGCACCAACAAACAGCAGGACACCACTGACTGACATCCTGAGAGACAACTTACACTCCCTGCAATGCAAGCACGTTCCATGGTGGGATATCTGGCTGGCTGGGTGGGAAGGGGGACTTGCAGCACTGACTATAGTCACCAGCACCTCCCCTCACACCCCCCCACACAAACTCCACAGTACCCACCTGGTAGAATGCAATGCCCTCCATCCTAACACAAGATCCCACAAAGCACCACCACCCTGGGTTATGTTGTGTGAAGCACAGGGACACTCTTGGGACTCTTAGCCAAACAACTGCCAGGACAACACTCCCAGCCATCCTGTCAGCACAGCCAGCCCACCCCACAGGGAAGCAGAGTCAAAAGGAAGGAAGCATGGGCATGCTGGGAAGGGGGGTGGAGGCAATAGCATGATGGGAGTCGTAGTCACAGACATTGCTCAGCCTCACAACTGGCCCATCAACACCACCCTGAACCATGCTCACATCACAGGGAGTGGAGAAGGACTCACAAGATGGCTGACACTGGCTACTGCTGTGGGGAGCACAAGGCCCTGCTGCCAACTGTGCACCAACAAACAGCAGGACACCACTGACTGACATCCTGAGAGACAACTTACACTCCCTGCAATGCAAGCACGTTCCATGGTGGGATAACTGACTGGGTGGGTGGGTGGGTGGGAAGGAGGTCTGGCTGTCAACCAAACACAATCAATGCAGACCATGTTCACACCCCAGAGAATACATAGAAATGCCCAAATAATGCAGGACAATGTGCCACACCAATATCAACCCCTGACTGTGACGACTTAGGACAATACAATGTACAGGCCCGCACCCCGAGGCACAGTCACAACTGTCAGGTGTGTCAACCACTGATGCCTGCAGAAACATGACATACATTGTTTGTGTCTCCCAAAAACAGGTGATGATAGGGACACAGCAGCAGACGCTGAGGAGTCCCAGTCCCAGGCTCAAGAGGATGCCGAGCTCACTGGCGTCGTACAGCCTCTGTCCTCCTCGGACGATGAACAACCTGGCACATCCGGTGCAAGTCAACATGCTGCACCAGCAGGACCACCAGCTGCAGCACCAGCAGGTCCACCAGCTGCACCCCCTGCACCCACCCCTCCAACGACTGTCACCACGAATACCATCCCTGCCGACATGGACAGAATAAGGAACAACACCAGCGCAGTGACCCTGGACCAACCTGGGGCCATGGACACCACCACCACCACCACCCCCAAGGTGGACCAGGGTTATCTGTGCGTGCAACTGCACACACTGCACATGTCAGCAGGGGTGGTGGGAGGAGTGGGAGACAGAGGTCGCTGCTTGCAGACGTTGCTGGTGTGCATGAAGACCCACAACTGGTACGCATAGCTGATGCGTACCAGTCCAACACCGGAGAGCTCAGCCAGGTAGTGGGGCTCCTCAGAGACATCAAACAGCAGCAGGCTGCCCATCATGCCCGCTTGGACTCCCACATGTCCCACGTGGAGTCACACATGTCACGTGTGGACTCCCACATGTCCCGCGTGGAGTCCAAGTGGGATGTACTACATGAGATGACGGCGGTGCACAGGGACATTTTACAATGCCTCCGCCAGATGAACAGCAACCAGTCCACACCTCCCTGTGTGCCATCAACATCTGGTACCGAACAAACTGCAACTGCCACAGGGAGGGAGGAGGACTCTGGCGGAGAGTCCCCTGCACCGCAGCAGCCTGCACTTGAGGGCCCCCCACCCAAGAAGAGGGGTCGTCCGAGGAGGGGAAAGTGAGAGGCTGATGGCCAAGCGCAACTCCCAGGAAGCCTGAACCTGTTCTGGATTTTCGCCTTTGTGCACAGACTGTTCACCCTGTTGATGGCAACACTACTCCCACACATTGCATGGGGAGTACAAGTTGGAACAATGTGTCAGACAACTGTGGCCCGATACTGGGGATCCTGTCTACCTGGACTTTCTATTCATCTAGGAACTTGGGATTGCAAGATTCATGTACAGCACAATCCATCCTATGCACTATTATCACAGATGTATCACAATAAACACACTAATACACCATACTTGCCTCTGTCGTGATTCCAACGTGGGTGCTGTTATGGGGATGATGAACTGCAAAATTACACTGTGTATGCGAACTGCAACAGCAAGGACAACACAGGCATGTGAGTACAGGCAACGTGACACATATGAGGGAGACACACCACCAGGGCTACACAACACATACACACCTAGGCCATCTGACTCATTGCCTACACTGATGTTGCCAGGGAAGACGGTGCAATGCACAGACACCACACCCATTCCCAGTTGTAGTCAAGTAGCCCACAGGTGCAGTAAGCAAATGGCAGTCAAATGTGTGACCACATACAACGCACATCACTAAGTGAAGCACAGGTTTATTACACAGTAGCAACATGCCGTAACCACTACAGATGCAAGGTAACCCCACCTGGTAGCGGGCACACAGTCAACAACTGTAGACAGAAGGAAGTCCATGGGTGTGGCGCACATCACCTGTAGGGACACAACAGCTACCAGCCTGGATGTGCAATCACGTCGTCGGTGGACACAGTTGACCAAACGAATCTGAAAGTACCCTGTGAAGGACAGAAATGACACACAGTCAAAAGCAATGCAGTACAGGACAGAACAGCAAAACTCATGCACAATACATGTTACAAGATACCCACCCAGAACCAAGTTAGCATGTCAACACTGTTGGGGAGTACAGCCCACCTGTCACCACACATCGCAACACACATCCTGTCAAGTAGCCCATGGACACACTCCAACAGCACCAGAGCACCACCCACACATCATGCCAACTCACATCATTCACATGACACCTCAGGATACTCACATTCAGCTAAAGAAGTTGGTGATGAGCTGTGTGCGGACATCACCATCACCATCATCATCATCATCGTCACTGGCATCGTGGTCCAGGCCAGGATCCTCCACAGGTGGCGGATGTTGGTCATCGTCATCCTGGATGAGAGGCAACTCCTTCCGCACTGCCAGGTTGTGGAGCATGCAGCAGACGATGATAATCTTGCACACTTTCGCAGGGGCATATGGGAGGGACCCTCCGGTCTTGTCCAGGCAGCGGAAGCGGCTCTTCAGGAGACCAAAGGTCCGCTCAATCACTCTCCTGGTCCGACC